>JARQOC010000002.1:331038252-331137319 GCA_033576535.1 Allobates femoralis | reverse complement strand
ATGTGCGCCAGACTCTTAACAGCCATCACTTCAGTATCCAGACCAACACGATGACTGAACATGCTGTCCTCCTCCTCCTCCTCATCTCCCCTGTCCTCTGGCCAGCCACGCTGAAGCGAGGGTATGACTGGTGTGCATGTCATATCCTCAATTTGGCCAGAGAGTTGCTCCATGTCTTCATCCTCCTCCTTCTCCTCGTCATAGTCCTCCACTGCACGTTGTGATGAGATGAGGCAGGGCTGTGTGTTATCACCCACACCCACTACTGTTTCTTGCTCAAACTCATCGCGCTTCGCCTGCAACGCACCCTCTTTGCTTTTCAGCAGAGACCGTTTTAGAAGGCAGAGTAGCGGTATGGTGACGCTAATAATGGCGTCATCGCCGCTCACCATCTTGGTGGAGTCCTCAAAGTTTTGGAGGACAGTACATAGGTCCGACATCCATCTCCACTCCTCATGTGTTATGTGTGGAGTTTGACCCATTTCCCGACAGCTTAGGTGATGCAGGTACTCAACAACTGCCCTCTTCTGCTCACATATCCTGACCAACATGTGCAGAGTTGAATTGCAATGCGTGGGGACATCACACACCAGTCTGTGGGCTGGAAGACGCAAACGGCGCTGAAAGCCGGCAAGGCCGGCTGAAGCAGCAGGTGACTTGCGAAAATGTGCAGACAGGCGGCGAACTTTTACCAGCAGATCAGACAGCTCTGGGTATGACTTTATAAACCACTGAACCACCAGGTTGAGCACATGGGCCACGCAGGGAACATGCGTCAGCTGGCCTCGCCTCAAAGCTGCCACCAGGTTCCGGCCATTGTCACACACGACCTTTCCTGGCTTTAGGTTCAGAGGTGTGAGCCAGTGATCTGCCTGCTGTTTCTGAGCTGTCCACACCTCTTCTGCATTGTGGGATTTGTCATCTATGCATATTAGCTTCAGCACAGCCTGTTGCTGCTTCGCAGAGGCAGTGCTACAGTGCTTCCAGCTTGGGACTGGTGTGGAGGGTAAAGTGGATGAGGATGCGCAGGAGGAGGAGGAGGAGGCTGAGGAGCATGACATTCCAGAGCTGTAGAGTCTGGGTGAAACCATGACTGAGGTAGGGCCTGCAATCCTTGGTGTGGGAAGGACGTGTTCTGTCCCTCGCTCAGACTGGGTCCCAGCTTCCACAATATTAACCCAGTATGCCGTCAAGGAGATGTAGCGGCCTTGCCCACAAGCACTTGTCCACGTGTCTGTGGTTAGGTGGACTTTGGCTGAAACAGCGTTGTTCAGGGCACGTGTGATGCTTTGTGACACGTGGTTATGCAATGCGGGGACGGCACATCTGGAGAAATAGTGGCGGCTGGGGACCGAGTAACATGAGACAGCAGCCACCATCAGTTCGCGGAATGCTTCCGTCTCCACAACGTCAGGTGCAGGGCCGGAGGCTTGTTCACGCCCAGCATGGACAGGGGATTGGCTCGCACACACAACACGAGAAGACGTAGCAGTGACATCAGCAAGCACACCTCCTCGACTCGGTTGTACTTCCCACAAAGTCGGGTTCTTGGCTGACATGTGCCTGATCATGCTGGTGGTGGTCAGGCTGCTAGTTTTCGTACCGCTGCTGATGCTGGCATGGCAGGTGTTGCAAATGGCCTTTTTAGAGTCATCTGGAGCCAACTTAAAAAACTGCCAGACTCGGGAAGACTTAACATTTGCACAGGCACCTTGTGTCGTGTTGTTGTTCCGGGGAACGGTTGCCTGCCTTCGTCCTGCAGACACGACCCTGCTTCCTACTTCCTGTTGGGATGCTACGCCTCCCTCCCCCTGTGCACTGCTGTCCTCGCTCTGCATATTGCCTCTGCATATCCTGCCAGGTTGGGTCAGCTACTGGATCATCCTCCACGTCGTCTTCCTCTTCCGCACCCTGATCCTCCTCCTGACTTCCTGGCAATTGTGTCTCATCATCATCTACCCCTTGTTGAGACACGTTGCCAAGGTTCCCTTCGTGAAAACGTGGCTGCTCAAATATTTGGGCATCTGTACATACCATCTCATCACCCACTTCAACAGGAGCTGGAGAGAGGCCAGATTCTGCGAATGGATACGTGAACAGCTCTTCCCAGTGTCTTAGTGTGGGATCAGTAATGTCCGTGGACGTGTACTCGGCCTGGTGGTAGGAAGGAGGATCAGGTTGGGAAATGTGCGGTGCAGTATCACGGCTACTGACACTTGACCGTGTGGAAGACAGGGTGTTTGCTTGATTTTATCAGATATTTGAAGCTGCTGGTGCCTCTGGAGTCCCTCGAACCTCAAGGTGTAGAATCCTTCAAAGGCTTGCTGTGGTGCATAAACCTACTATTTGGCCACCCCTAAACAGTGCTCACAAGCAGAAACGGTTGCAGTGGGCCCAGACATACATGAAGACTAATTTTCAACTAGTCTTGTTTACTGATGAGTGCCAAGCAACCCTGGAAGGTCCAGATGGATGGAGTAGTGGAAGGTTGGTGGATGGCCACCATGTTCCAACAAGGCTGCGATGTCATCAAGGAGGCAGAGGAGTCATGTTTTGGCTTGGAATCATGGAACAACAGCTGGTAGGCCCCTTTAAGGTTCCTGAAGGTGTGAAAATGATCTCTGCAAAGTATATAGAGTTTCTGACTGAGAACTTTCTTCCATGGTACAAAAAGCAGAAACGTGCCTTCAGGAGCAAAATAATTTTCATGCATGACAATGCACCATCTCGTGCTGCAAAGAATACCTCTGTGTCATTGGCTGCTATGGGCATAAAAGGAGATAAACTCATGGTGTGGCCACCATCTTCCCCTGACCTCAACCCTATAGAGAACCTTTGGAGTATAATCAAGCAAAAGATCTGACTCACCGTTGCCGGGTTCTCAGGTCTCAGGCGTAGCTTCCCTCGTCACGGTTCTGCGCCTGAGGCTGTGGGTCCCGGTGGTCAGATCAAAAGGGGATGAACAGATGGGGGTAATTCTTGTTGTCGTGACGCCACCTGGGGGATTCCGGTGATTTCACCGGCGCTGCTTGGGCCTCCGGGGGATGTACGGCAGCTAGATGGGACGCTCCCCACAGGATGAGCGGGAGTCCCCGGGGCCAGAGGCTGCACTTGATGGAGTATGGCAGCTCAGGTAGTGGTGGAAGTGTAGAGTTAACAACAGTTAGAAGAAAACCCCAGACACCAGGTTCCTCTGTAACGGGTCTTTACTGTAACCGGTATGATGGTACAAGGAATACAGTCTGCAGGTAACGGACCGGGTGGTCCCAGCGATGACTGGTGTTAGTTCAGAGCTCCGCAGTGTTCCTCCTTTTCCTAGCTTCTCTAGCTTGTTTACCAATGTTGCCTTAGCATACCAGGTCAGGGTACTTGGGTGACTTCTGAGTGGTACCTAGCTAAATTAGGCTGAAGGTCCTGTGTCCCAGTGGTGAGTCCCTGCTGGCAAGACAAGTAACTTGCGGCTGTGGTGAGGTGCCTCCTAGGAAGCGGTTCCTTCACCCTGGTTTGCTGAGCAGCGGTGGACGTCTGCTCACCTCGGAACCAGTTATCCGGTGGTCTTGGGCACGGGTATAGTTGGACCCGTTTAGTAGTTGCCCGAGTTCCGGTCTGGGTCACCGCTTAGTGGTGCCAGCCGGTAAGTGGATTTAGGGCTGCACGGAACTGTGCAGTGCCCTGCTTCTCCTACGTTACTCTCCTTTTGACGACTCCTACTTCCTCTCCTAAGTTACCCACACACATTACACCTACACTCCTCCCACCAGGACCTGATTGGCCCTCTATTCTAAATAGTGCATGTGGTGTTGGAGCTCTGAGGTTAACGATTTCATCACTGAGACGGAAGATATTACATCTTCAGTCAGGGATGCAATACCTTCCTGTGACGCACTCGTTGGGGGGCGCCACACTCCCCCTTGGGAAATTACACTTGTCCACAAGTGTCACGAAACGCGAACAGTACAGAAAAAGTTTTGCATTTTTGGTAAACATTAAACAAAATAAACACTTTAATAAATAACAATTACAATTGTTTGTTTTTCTTCCCCTAAGGGAGGCGCATTTACTTGGAACGTTGCGAAACATTTTTATTCAACAAAACCGGTTAACCACTGCTAGCATTCTAATAAACGGGAAAAATGTTCACGACAAAGTCATTCTTAAAGTTCAAAACAAAGTCATTTGCTTAAGAATGTAAAGAACATTTGCGAACCCGGAGAGCGTACCACCCTTGATAGCCGACATGGCGCTCGTAGGTGATGTACTCCCCCCGGTATAAATCGCGGTCAGGGTGTCTTTTAGGGAGGTGAGACTCCACGTCCCGGTGGCTTACGAATATCTCCTCGTACACCCCCTCCTCCCGGACAAAACCGCACCCGTTGTCCAGATTAAAAGACGTGACCATACCTGTTTTGCGAAACTCCTCTGGCAATGGGATTTGGCGGCGGGCTTCGGCACGAGCCCGCAAGTTGGCTTGCTCCTGGGCCCACCATTCTGCTCTGCGGCGCCGACGTATAGCATCGTCGGACTGACAGGTAGTACGGGCATAGTCCCAGCGGCTGGCAGGGCAGGGACGTGTCAGGAGTTGATCATAACTTTGGACCGGCACCCGGACACGCTGATCGGGAGTAGATGCCGCGGCGGCACCAGACCACTCCACCCGAGCCGCTTGCAGCTGCTCGGCGGGAACTTCTGCCTCCTCTTCCTCCTCCTCCTCGGAAGCGGTGTGGATGGAGTCCTCAGGCTCCTGTCGTCTTCCTGCTCTACGGCCTCGACGACCACATCAGGCTCCTCGGCTGGTTGGAATTCTGGAACTGCGGGGTCATCCAGTTGGTTGGGTTCTCGAACTGCGGGGTCTTCCTCCGTCTCACCCTGCGGGGCTTCTGGGTGCCCGCCTCCTCCTCCTCTGCCGCTTCTACACCTGTTGACGGCGGTGCACCAGCTCCGGTAATCGGGTAGGCCTTGGTAAATTCGGGGCCGGCCTCCGGTTCTGGAGCGGGACAGTTTGTAGGCTCTGTTACTGGAGCAGAACAGGTTGAAGGCTCCAGTGCTGGAGCGGAACAGGTTGTCAGTCTCTGTTGGACAGCCCGGTGTAGTCGGCTGGCCAGGGTCGCACTCCAGCTCCTGATTGTCCACTCTGTGGTCTCCATCAACCGCACCCGAAGATCTTGGAGCACGGTCTCCCAAAGCTCGGGGTCCCGGTCGATGGTGAGGACAGGACCCGGGCCAGGGTTGCCGATGGTGGCACGAGCTTCCTCCTCGACCTCTCTCATTAGATATCGGAACCTCAGGTTTGCCATCTCGCTTTTTCCAGGAACCGCACCCGTTAGAACTGTTAACTGTTCCTGAAGCGGGGCTGTTGGAAAAGCCGTGCCACACCTGTTTCTTTGTCGTTTTTGTAGTCCATGGGTGGGCTGAAGTCTTTGGCCCGCCTCCTTGGTTGTTTCCAGAAATCGGGGCGGACAAGAGTTTTGGCGCCTCTGCCATGGCCCTCCCACGAAGAGGGGCGGAGGCACGCCCCTGGACCAGCACATTGTGTTTCACATGGCGGGAGCCGCCATTTTGGTCCAGTAGAAAAAGGCGAGAAAAAGTTCTTTTTGGCCGAATAAAGTTCTGTAGGCACACAATACCCGTTGGGAAACGGGCCTGTTCGTATCCTGTTGGTGTCGCCAAGTTCTGACTCATCGTTGCCGGGTTCTCAGGTCTCAGGCATAGCTTCCCTCGTCACGGTTCCGCGCCTGAGGCTGTGGGGCCTGGTGGTCAGATCAAAAGGGGATGAACAGATGGGGGTAATTCTTGTTGTCGTAACGCCACCTGTGGGATTCCGGTAATTTCACCGGCGCTGCTTGGGCCTCCGGGGGATGTACGGCAGCTAGATGGGACACTCCCCACAGGATGAGCGGGAGTCCCTGGGCCAGAGGCTGCACTTGATGGAGTATGGCAGCTCAGGTGGTGGTGGAAGTGCAGAGTTAACAACAGTTCGAAGAAAAGCCCGGACACCAGGTTCCTCTGTAACGTGTCTTTACTGTAACCGGTATGATGGTACAAGGTATACAGTCTGCAGGTAACGGACCGGGTGGTCCCAGCGATGACTGGTGTTAGTTCAGAGCTCCGCAGTGTTCCTCCTTTCCTAACTTCTCTATCTTGTTTGCCAATGTTGCCTTAGCGTACCAGGTCAGGGTACTTGGGAGACTTCTGAGTGGTACCTAGCTGAATTAGGCTGAAGGTCCTGTGTCCCAGTGCTGAGTCCCTGCTGACAAGACAAGTAACTTGCGGCTGTGGTGAGGTGCCTCCTAGGAAGGGGTTCCTTCACCCTGGTTTGCTGAGCAGCGGTGGACGTCTGCTCGCCTCGGAACCAGTTATCCGGTGGTTTTGGGCACGGGTATAGTTGGACCCGTTTGGTAGTTGCCCGAGTTCCGGTCTGGGTCACCGCTTAATGGTGCCAGCCGCTAAGTGGATTTAGGGCTGCACGGAACTGTGCAGTGCCCTGCTTCTCCTACGTTACTCTCCTTCTGACGACTCCTACTTCCTCTCCTAAGTTACCCACACACACTACACCTACACTCCTCCCACCAGGACCTGATTGGCCCTCTATTCTAAGTGATGCATGTGGTGTTGGAGCTCTGAGGTTAACCATTTCATCACTGAGGCGGAAAATATTACATCTTCAGTCAGGGATGCAATACCTTCCTGTGATGCACTCGTTGCGGGGCGCCATAGATCTATGAGGTTGGGAGGCAGTTCACATCAAAACAGCAGCTCTGGGAGGCTATTCTGACATCATGCAAAGAAATACAAGCAGAAACTCTCCAGAAACTCACAAGTTCAATAGATGCAAGAATTGTGAAGGTGAGATCAAGGAAGGGTTCCTATGTTAACATGTAACTTGGCCTGTTAGGATGTTTTGGAATTAAATAACTTTGTATTTCAGTGAATGTGACCTCCTAATGCTGCAAATTCAACAAATGAGCATTTTCAGTTCTTTAAAACATATAGAATGTTTAGAAACTCTACTGTGCGTAATAATTTGGAACAGTGCATTTAGAGTTTTTTTTAATTTTTAAGATTATACTGATATCATTAGGAGGTTTCTTCAATAAAATTTGATGTATACTCTAACGGGTGATGACTTTTATTACACTGACTGTCATTTGCACTGACCATTTAGGAAAATCAGAGAAAAGAACATTTGCATAATAATTTGGAACACAAATGTTATAGCCAGTTCAGGATGGAGAAAAACAATCAAGATGACTTCAATCTCTATATAATTAGCTATACAATGCAGATTTGAACTGTGTCAGGCGGTTCATACATACAGATACTAGAATCAAGGGGACACCCTAATTACTGTGTATGGAGGAGTATGTGGTTACCCAGCATGTAAAAAGAGCATACCGGGGTCAAGGTAAAGGATGAGGTGTGAGATCACTTGCCAATGTCTGAGGTGCTCTTTGTGTGGTACCAGAAAAACTGTGCCCAGGCGCAGACCCCGACACATGTTCTGTCAGCTTCTTCGGGGGGACTGTCATCTACTGGTGCTGTAGATGGAGTCGTGGTGTACTTGTTTATGTATAAATGTGCGTGCAGGTATCAGGCACTGGTGGTAGAGTCCTGCGGCACATTCTTATTATTGATAGTGTAGGCAGGTATCTGGCACTGTTGTTGGAGTCCTCCGGCAGTTATGTATTAGTGAGAGTGCGGCCGGATAACTGGTGTTATGGCCCTGTGACAGTGCTGGTGGATTGCTGCGTCAGTTTTATTATTTTTAAACATGCATAAAAGTTTCTGGCTCTGGTTGTGGAGTCCTACAGCGCTTATTTATTTGGGAAAGTGCAGGCAGCTATCTGCTGCTGTTGGTGGAGTCCTGTGGCACATTCTTATTATTGAAAGTGAGGGCAGGTATCTGGCACTGTAGTTGAAGTCCTCCAGCACTTATGTATTAGTGAAAGTGCAGCCAGGTATAAGGCACTGGTGATGGAGTCCTGCAGCAGTAAAATTGCAGCCAGGTATCAAATGCTGGTGGCATAGAAGTATGGTGCTTCTTTCCCTGCAACCTCCTGCTCACGGCCATCTACCGACCCCCGGGACTCACCGCCTCTTTCCTTGACCATTTCAACACTAGGCTTCTTCACTTCCTTTTCTCCGACATCCCCACCATCATCATGGGCAACTTCAACATCCCCATCGACACCCCCGACCCGGCTGCCTCCCGACTCCTATCACTGACCACCTCCCTTGGCCTCTCCCAATGGTCCTCCTCAGCCACTCACAAAGACGGCCACATGCTTGACCTTATCTTCTCCCACCTCTGTTCCCTCACCGACCTCTCAAACTCACCCCTCTTCCTAACTGACCACAACCTGTTGACCTTCTCCTCCCTCTTTCCCCCTACCTCACCCCCCCCTCCGGAAACTCAGTCACCCGCGCAGAAACCTTAAACTTATCGATTTCACCTCACTCTCTCACCCCCTCCTCCCTTTCACAGACCTCGCCTCCTCACCCGATTTTAACACTGCTACCACCCTCTACAACTCCACACTAACTGCAGCTCTCGACCAGGCTGCCCTCCTCACACACACCAAAACTCGAACACACAGACAACCCTGGCTCACCTCTCTCACAAAAGAATCATGTCGAGTGTCCAGGGTAGCTGAACGGAGATGGAAGAAATCCCACTCCACAGCCCACCTCACCACGTACAAACAATCCCTCTCCAACTTCAAGGACGCACTCACCGCGTGTTCTTTAATCAACACAATGTCCCGAAACCCCAAGCAACTATTCAAAGCCTTCAACTCCCTACTCTGTCCCCCAGCACCTCCTCCTTCCCCCCTCATCTCCGCCAATGACTTCGCCACCTTCATCAAGCAAAAGATTGATAAAATTAGAGAAAGCTGTGGCCCAACTTCCCCTCGACCCACCCACACTACCGCCCAACCCTCTTTGACCAAAGGAAGCTTCTCCAATGTGACTGAAGCCCAGTTCTCCTCCCTCCTGTCACAATCTCACCACCAGCGCCCTCGACCCACTCCCCTCCCACCTCATCCCAAACCTCACCTCAGCCCTCATCTCTGCCCTAACCCACCTTTTCAACCTATCACTCACTACCAACGTCTTTCCCTCATCCTTCAAACACGCCTTGATCTCACCCATCCTCAAAAAACCCTCCCTCGACCTATCATCTGTCGCTAACTACCGCCCCATATCTGTTCTCCCTTTCGCATCCAAACTACTTGAACAACACGTCCATTCTGAACTGCCTTCCTACCTATCCTCCTGCTCCCTCTTCAACCGACTACGATCCGGTGTCCAACCTCACCACTGCACTGAAAACAGCCTTAACTAAAGTCACCAACAACCTACTGACCGCGAAGAGTAAACAACACTACTCCGTCCTCCTCATCCTCGATCTATCTGCCGCCTTCGACACGGTCGACCACTTCCTCCTACTTCAAATCCTAGAATCCCTTGACATCACCGATCTCGCCCTCTCCAGGATCTCCTCATACCTAATGGACTGCACCTTCAGCGTCACCCACTCCTACAACTCTTCCTCGTCCTACCCCCTTACTGTCGGCGTCCCTCAAGGATCGGTTCTGGGACCGCTACTCTTCACCATCTGACCTAGGTCAATTCATTGAGTCCCATGGCCTCCAGTACAATCTCTATACAGACGACACCCAGATCTACCTCTCCGGGCCTGATATCACCTCCCTTCTGTCTAAAATCCCCCAATGCGTGTCCGCCATCTCATCTTTCTTCTCTGCTCGCTTCCTTAAGCTGAACATGGACAAAACAGAGTTCATCGTCTTTCCCCCCCCCAGCTGCCCTCTCCCTCTACAAAACCTGTCAATCCTAGTCAACGACTGCTCCCTCTCCCCAGTCTCCTCACCAAGTGCCTCGGGGTCACTCTTGACTCCTCCCTCTCCTTCAAGCCCCACATCCAAGCCTTCGCCACCTCCTGCCGACTCCAGCTCAAGAACATTTCCTGGATCCACTCGTTCCTTAATCTTGACACTGCCAAAACTCTCGCCCATGCCCACATCATCTCCCGCCTTGACTACTGCAACCTACTGCTCACCGGTCTCCCTGCTTCCTCCCTTGTCCCCCTCCACTCTATCCTAAACTCAGCTACCCATCTAATCCACCTGCCTCCTCGTTATACCCCTATCTCCCCCCTCTGCCAGGCCCTTCACTGGCTCCCCACCCCCCAAAGATCTCGATTTAAAATCCTAACCCTGACTTACAAAGCCATCCACAACCTGTTCCCCCCACTACATCTACGACATGGTCTCCCGATACCTACCCGCACGCAACCTGCGCTCCTCACAAGAACTCCTCCTCTCCTCCCCCTTATCTCATCCTCCCACAACCGCATACAAGACTTCTCCCACGCCTCCGCCATACTCTGGAACTCTCTCCCCCAGCACGTTAGACACTCGCCTACCCTTAAGAGTTTCAAAAAGAACCTGAAAACCCATCTATTCCAACAAGCCTACAACCTATGATGAGACCAAGTGCTGCACCACCACACGCTTGGCGCTTCCCCTACTATTGTCTCCTCTCCCACCCCTGTAGAATGTGAGCCCTCGTGGACAGGGTCCTCTCCCGTTATGTATCAGCAAGCCTTGATTGTTTGTATATACTGTACCTGTCCTTGTTACCCCCACTTCTTATGTAAAGCGCCATGGAACCAATGGCACTATATAAATAAATTATTATTATTATTTATCAGTGTAAGTGTGGGCAGGTAACTGGCGCTGTTGTTGAAGTACTGCAGCCCTAAATGTACCTTTACACACCGCCACTGTGCCTAGCAACAGGTATCCACGTGCATGTTTTTAACGGTGGATACCGATCGCTAATGCCGCATGTACACGCCGCCATTGCGTTGTCAACTAAAGGTATCTTTGTTCCCCGGAAGTTCCGACAGATCCTGTGGCTTACTTCCTGTTGAATACCTTTCCCGCTTTACACGCCGCTACCACAAAGGAATGCAAAGGAATACGGGCGTACATCTTTCGCGCCGCAAGCACATAGGCGTGACAGAGTTGTGTATGTCGTGACACTAATACGCTGATTGGGCAACGCAATAGCGTCATGATTGGCCAGCCTGCGCAGGAAGGCTGGCTAATACATGACGCCACTGCAGTTGTGTAGTGTGAATGGACAGCTCTTTAAATATGGCGCCCTGTGAAGGGACAGCCAATGGTTACACAGTAGCCCCCACCAATGATCGCTGATGGGGCGTGGTATCCATGACGCTGTGGCACGCCCCTGTGAAATCACTAGGCGACGCAACATCTATGACTGTGCCCCGTTTAGACGCCACTACCATGGCAATTGTGCCTTTGTGTTGCCTTCGGTTTTTGAGCACGGCTCAGCAACAGGTATTCGAATCAACCGCAGGACACCGGGAGCAATTACCCTATTTACACGCCGCCATTTCGTAGCAATTTCATGGCAAGAGGCACAAATATCCCCAATGCCCGGCAGTTGCTACCTTCCAGTGGTGGCGTGTAAAGGGACCCTTATGTACTATATTAATGAAAGTGCAGTGGGGTATCAGGCACTGGTGGTGGAGTCTTGCAGCACTTTATCAGTAAAAATGTAGCTGGGTATTAGGTGCTGGTGGTGGAGTCATGTTTTTAGTTTAAATTTTTTATTTTTACCTGCAGCCGGGTATGTGGCATGGGTGCAGGAGTCGTTCATCACTTATTTGTCACTTTTTTGGCCGTTTCTTAGAAGTGTTGCAGCGGTGGGTGTTGTGCTGCAATGGCAATTTTTTTTTTGGTTGCTGCAACGTGACCGTGTAAGGTGCTTTTTTTTTTTTTTTTGGTCACTTTTGGGCGGTTATTACATGGGTAGCAGAGTTGGGTGTAGTGCTGCAGTGGGCAAATGGTATTTTTGTTGCTTTTCTTCCTTCAATAGGCATGAGGTGTGCATTCGTTTGTGTCACACTCACCACAAAATAGCGGCGGGATCATTAATTTGGGCTGTGCATTAGTTTGGCGCAGTTAAGATCTCAGGGGACTTCAAGATGATGGCTGGATCACTAACTGCCCTTATGCAGCGGGTTCGCACAGGCGCAGTTAGGATCTTGCGTAACTGCAAAATTGGGGTGAGATCACTAACTGCGGCGATGTGTGTGGCAGGCGGTGTTAGCGATGATGTGTGCGGTGGTGTTGTTTGATGTGGTATGTGGTGTGTGGGTGTTTTTCCCAGTGTGCAGCTGGTAGTAGTGTGTGCCAGGAACCACTACTGCCAGCGGACAACATATTCATACACCCATGACTTGGGTGTATAGTGCGGCGGAAGTAACATAGGTGGAAAACCAGATGGAAGCGGAAGCCACTTGGCTATTATGTAAGTAGAAATGCAAATCTTACCCTTAGTTCTTCCTGGTAACCTACTATGAGTTCACTTAGTACTTATTCTTCATTTCTTCACATATCATTAACTTGGATGTGTTGTTGTTATTAAAAATGATTTGCTTTTTATAAAAGTTAATATTTTTCTTTTCTTAGTGTTTTCATATTTTTATTTTTTTATTCATTTTATTTATTAACATATAGCCCCTCCATTGAATTTCCCTGCTTTTTAGTCAGTCTACTATTACAAATCATTACACCATTTAATGCAGGGGTGGGCAACTCCAGGCCTCGAGGGCAAAACGCAGTCCAGGTTTTCAAGATTTCCTTAGAATTTGACAGTTGGTAATTTGCAATTATTTAAATTACCAACTGTCAAATTCTAATGGTGGGGTTACACGTAGCGATATCGTCCCGATATCGCATACAACGCCGCGGGAGCGCGCATTTTGGGAGCACTTTTCCCGATATCGCATCGCCGGTTTACACGCTGCGATATCGGGAAACAACGTCCCTCCGATGTGTACGCCCACCAACCCAGTAACGACCATTTAACAGGGGAGTTAATGGGTGAGGTGTGAGTACGCATCGGAGTTGGGCTGTCACACGCTGCGATGCTGGTACAACGGCCTTGCGATATCGGGAAGTTGAATAGCTTTGCTATTCAACTGCGATATCGTTTTGGCATCGTTCCAGCATCGCGTTGTATGCTAAAACAGTACAACGCGCACACGATATCGGGTCCAACTCGCGACCCACGTGACTTTTTGTCGGAGTTGGGTCGGAGTTGGACGCCGATATCGCGGCGTGTAAACCCACCATAAGGAAATCTTGAAAACTGTATGTGTCCCTTGAGGCCTGGAGTAGCCCACCCCTGATTTAATGTATCCAAAAGGTTTAAAAAAAAGTTCTCATTTTTGTAAAATAATTTTTCCTGTAATCCTTATTCTCTGTTGTTTTACCTTTACTTTATTTGTAATCTATTTAATTTCCCAATTTACCTATCTATAATGTGACTCTCAGATGTTTTATTTTAGTATCAAATGTCATACGGCATATGCTCAAGAAACATGTTCACATTATATAGTGCACATATGCGTTACAGACTCTTCATGAAAGACAGATAACACTAGTCTACAAAAAAATATTTTTGTAATCATCGCAGGTGACTTTGTACTTTTCTGAATCATCTTATTGTCCTTATTTCAAAAATATATATAGTTTTTCTGTAGCACGTATAGTTTCCATGGAGCAGTATCATTATTATGAGGTATAGAAAATATACTGGCGACATTAAGAAAACAGTAATCTACATATCAGAAAAAAAATGCTTCACCTTCCAAAACAGTAGAGGCCTGTCTCCTGTCAGTCTCACATACCAGTACTTGCTACCATTACAATCCTTTTCTGACTAACTCAAATCTTACCGCCTCCTCAATTTTAGCTCCTCCCCATAATATGTGAGTTTTGGGGAAATGGCCATTGGTAGACTGCATTGTCAATACTCCATCCCAAAAAACTCATTAAGGGTGCCTTCACATTTGCGTTTGGCATGCAGCGTACCGAACGCAGCCAAACTCTTACGCACATGCATTCCTATGTTTAATATGGGAACGCATGTACCTGCATTTTGGCTGCGTTCGGTTGCGTTTGCGTAAGGATGCGCATAATTTCTCGCCCTCCTCCGCCCTCTGAACACAGCATGTTGCATTTTTTGTGCGTTCGCTGGCACTTGTTTTATCTGCAAGCGCCCGCAAGCGCACAAAAAATGCATGGAAATCAATGGATCCGCAGTGTCCTCCACATGACAGCGCAGGAGAAAGCTGAGGATCTCATTGAAATCTCTCCCGATGGCCGCCGGTGATCAGCGGGGGCCACCGGGAGATCAGCTACAGCCACTGCTGCTCTCCTGCCGGTGTCAGCGTGGGAGATTTGAAGATACAGCTGATCTGACAGCTGTTTAAATCTCCCGTGCTGACACCGAATAGGTGATGTCGGCGCGGGAGATTTGAAGCAGCGATCAGCTGTTTCTTATCTCCTGCACTGATATCACCCTATTCGGTGTCGGCACGGGAGATTTAAACAGCTGTCAGATCAGCTGTATCTTCAAATCTCCCGCGCTGACACCAGTGGAAGATCTGCTGTGTCGGGAGGAGGAGATTTCTGCCGCTGATCTCCTCCTCCCGACCGCCCCCAAGACAGCTGATTGGCTGGCCGGGGTGCATACTAATGTGAACGCATGCGGAGATTCTCCGCTGCGTTCACATCAGTATGGGCTGCATTGCACTGCATTTGCGTCTCCATGCCATACGCATGCAGACACAAACGCAAGTGTGAAGCCAGCCTAAAACCTTTACTGATGTAAATTCACAATTATGTAAGACAATCAAAGAAATGTGAATAACAAGAGGCGTGGCCTGTGGCTCATGGAGTAGTCGCATTCCCCAGAGCTCCGGTGCACACTGAAGCTACAAGGGTTCCTAAGTCCTTCTAAGGACTGAAATCCACTCAAAGCTAGTCCACCAGACCGCAGAACAAGCGGGGGTCACCCAGTCAGCCCCATTACTACTCCGGAGGTCCGAGCAGTGTACAACTGAGACCGTGCACCCTGGGACAACGCTGGACCCGGGCCGGCGGCCATTAGAGCACCCTCAGCATCAGATCCGAAGCTTCCTCTGGAGCCGGAGGATCCACTGGCTTCTAACAACAAAGCCGTTATTGAGCTCCCCATACCCGGCTCCTCACTACCTCCTGCTTCACCGCATCTCCGGTGCATAGCTCTCGCTTTCCCCCCCCCCCCCGGAGGGAGACCCAGCAAAGAACTAGACGAGAGTGCGACCCACCACCTACGTCGCCACTGAAGCACTCATCACTCCGGGTACCCAGAAAGTGACCTTCTTACCACCAGCGGGATTCCCGGGACCGGAGAAGAGGAACAGGGAGAATTCCTGTGGGACTTTTTTTTCTTCTTCTTCCTCACTAGCATACACGCCGAGGCGGCAAGCACGTGGGTGGAGGGATCTGCAGCTCTCCCCTAAAAAGAAGATCCGGCCGTGACTGCCGTATCCACTCCCCTTCTCGAGGAGGAGAGGGGTTTTGTGCAGGCATACACACAGCCAGCGCTCACTAGGAGAGGACCAGCCACGCCGGCTGCATTCTCGGGCCCTCCCCCACCTCCCTCTATTATTGCAGACTAATTACAGTCTACATAAACAGACCCGAGAAGACTTAAGTCTGCATCTGTGCAGATAATCTGATCTGCCATCCATATCACTAAGCTAACTACTACTGCAACACAGAACTAACATCCCCTTCTTGCATTACCACCCTTGAAAGAAGCAGCGATGCTCTCATTCACCACAGTAAACCACATCTAAAGTACTGTACCCTTGTTTCTACATTAGTGGGAAGTGTGAGCCCTGACATAACCACCCACATCCCCAGCCTATTTTGAGCTGCAAATTGGCTCCATCAACTTTATACTCCCTCACAGTTCTTTCTCTACAATAGTCATCAAAGACTCTCATTCTTCTGTTCTGAACCCAAACAGCATAGTGCTACTCTTCCATTTGATAATTCTGGAGAATATCTTATATTGAATGTAAATCCACTCCGACCTGATCTCATATAGCACAGAGTGTTTCCCCAAGTACTTCACTCTCTTTTGAACTCAAACAGCACCGTTTGACTCTACCCATTGATAATTCTGAAGCATATCTTATATTGTGTGTACATCCACTCCGTTCTTAACTTATTTAGCACAGTGTGTTTCTCCCTATGATTTCTCTGCAGCATATCCTATATTGAATGTACCTCACTTCGTTCTGAACTCATACAGCACTGTGTGACTATCCCCATTGACTCTCCTAAGCATAACTTACACTGAATGTGCCTCACTTGGTTCTGAACTCATATTGCACTGTGTGATTCTCCCCATTGAATATTCTAAAGCATTTCTTACACTGAGTGTACCTCAGTTTGTTATAAGCTCACATAGCTCTGTGTGAACTCCCCCATTGATAACTTTGAAGCATATCTTATACTGAACGTATCTCTACTAACCTTACTATTGATGTTTTGATAATTCAACCTAACGCTGTGGTGAAATTTAGAACTGATCCTGAACTGAACCTTCGTACTTATTAATGCAATTATTTTGTGCCATGCATATTAATGTTAAATAGAAAAGTTTTTGAATAATTTTACGTTAACGCTACTAACAACTCCTAGCAGATCACCTATCTTAAGACTTAGGATCAACTTCTGCTACCTATTTAACTCTGTTAACTTGTTTAAACTCTCATAATATTGTCGTATACGAATCCTCTTTGTGACGCCGTTAACTTCTTACGTTACTCTTCTATCGAACATCGCTCCAGTGACTTACAACTAGGGGACTTTGCATACTTGACTTAAACTCCCCCTACGATAACGTAAACTAGACAGCACCAATCCTCAAATCTCTCCAGCAAACCCTGATCACTATGCCAACCAAATCAAAACAAAATTCCTCACCCCAGGAAATAGAAGCGGCAGGAGACCTGCAAAAATCACCCCTAAAAAGTAGACTCCCCACTCCGTCACAAACCTCGCAGTCTATAAAAAACTTGAAAGAGGGGAACCAAAGCTCCAGAGACCCTAGAGGAAAAGATTGGACTACAACGATCGAAGAAAGTGATAATACCACCTTGATGGAGTTGACTCACATCTCGTCAAAAAGAAAAGAGATAGGCACCCCCTCTAAAAACCCTATAGGGTCTTATGCTAAAACAGACACGGAAAGTGGAGGTCAAGACATCAGAACTAGGAGCCCAGCCAGACAGAGACTTAAAACCAACTCAGCGGCACTAGACCCAATTCTTCAAATAAGCCCAAATCAACAAATAGATAAATCATTCATGATAGAATTATTCACGTCATTTCAAAACAAAATTGAGGAAAATGTATCCTCCCACTTGGAAGAAATCAAAGCTACCGTGGCATCGGTAGTCAAAAGAGTAGACGATCATGACAACTCCCAAGCCAAGATTACGTCAACATCGCTAAAACTAAGGAACGAACAACAAAAAATGCAAGAAGATATGGAATTCTTAAGAATCAAACAAATAGATAGAGAGGACAGAGACCAGAGGTCAAATTTAAAGTTTAGAGGAATCCCAGAAACCGTTAGAAACGCAGAACTCACTGACTATATCAGAACCCTGGCCAAAAAAATTGTACCTGGGAAACATGAGCTGGAGTACTCTATCGAAAGAGCCCACAGACTCTTTAAACCCAAAAGTCTAGCTGAAGACATACCCAGAGACGCAATCGCAAAAAAATTCCTCTTTTTCCCACTAAAAGAACAAATAAATGAATATATGAGAAAACACAAGACATTGCCAGCACCTTACCAGAACATCAAGATCTTTCAGGATTTTTCTAAAGAGACATTGGAAAAAAGAAGATCCCTCAGACCAGTTACATCCATCCTGAGAGACCAAAATATACTATACAGATGGAGCCATCCTTCCTCGGACGTCACCTTCACCTTCAACAGCAAATTCTACAGCATAGGCGAGGTCGAATCCGGACTATCTACTTTAAAAAACCTCCGTATAGGAGACTCTGGCTGACCACCCATCTAAAAAAGTGGACTTCAATTCACACCATTTAAGGCACCGAAGGCCAAAACTTTAGCCCTTCAGAAGACAAACAACAGTTCCCTGAACCCTACCGCAAACAATACTCAGTCTCCAGACTGACTTCTTCCCTCAACTTTCTTGACACTTGATTACTTTCAAGCTCCATCCCCCCCCTTTTAACCCTAGAACCCTCTTCCAGTTCCATTTACCCCCCCCTCCCACTTCCCCTGTAGAGCCAGCCACTCCAACCTTGGACATCCATACCTAAACGAAAATGTCATATAACTATTTAACGCTAAACACCAATGGCCTCAACTCCCCGCAGAAAAGATTCCACGTATGGAAGGAATTAAAACTTCAGAAGATAGATATAGCAGGCCTCCAGGAGACACGCTTTAGCGCTGAGAACCCCCCAAAATTCTCAAACAAACTCTACCCTAACATATTCCTCTCATCAAATAAGAAAAAAAAAGCGGGAGTAGCTATCCTCATCAAAGGGACAGTTAAATTTGTAGAAAAAGAAACCATTCTAGACCCTGAAGGTAGATACATCATATTGAAATGCCTCCTTGATGAAGTTATGCACACGTTAGTCAATGTGTACGCCCCCAACTCAGGCCAAATAACATTTCTAAAAAAATTAATGAGAAGAGTCAGAGACTGTCAGGCGGGTGTTCTATTTTTGTTCGGGGACTTCAACGCAGTTCCAAACGCAAATCTTGATTCCGCCAACAAAAACAGAAATGTAAACACACAACTAGATCCGTTTCTACAATGAGAGGAGTTATTTGACGCTTTTCGTTGCCTTAACGCATCCTCAATCGAATATACGCACTTCTCAAACGTACATAAATCCCTGGCGCGCATAGACCTAATATTGACGGACATCCACTCACTCAGAATTATCAAAAATGTAACCATCCTACCCAAATCGTGGTCAGATCATTCACCCATTTTATTTAATACATCACAGGGCCCCACCAAAAACAGAAAAAAAATCTGGAGAGCAAATTCCTTCCTTTTCCAACACCCGAAATACAAAACAGAGATTGAAAACTCCTTAAAATTATATTTTGCTGAAAACGATTTGGAAGGAACTACAATTTCAACTTTAAGAGGACACCTAATCCAAATCAACGCAAGACACAAAAAATCACTAACATCTACCACAGCTAACATAATAAAGCAAATCAAAGACTTAGAAACGACAGTCACAAACAAACCCTCTGACACAACCATGAAGGAAATTTTAAAACTAAGGATAGAACTTAAATCACTCTTAGTCTCAGACTTCGATAAAATGATACGTATCTCCAAATCTAATTTCAATACTCAATCTAATAAACCAAACAAAATGTTTGCAAATCTGATAAAAATTCGTAGAACTAAAACTGCAATTCATCAAATAAAAAACAAACACGGCACCCTACAGAAACATCCAGAAGACATATCGCACACTTTTGCAGAGTATTACGAAAACCTTTATAATTTAAAAAAAGCTCACACAAATCCTGACCCTTCTGCTGAACAAATTTCCAAATTCCTCAACTCAATTGACCTCTCCTCAATAACTAAAGACGACCTTGACTTTATCAACTCCCCATTCACCGAAAAGGAGATCACCGACACCATTAAAACTCTGAAGAAACTTAAATCCCCGGGACCAGACGGTCTGCAAAATGAATATTATGCTACATACCATAATTTACTCTCCCCATATCTGACGAGACTACTTAATGCTTTAACTTGCCCGAACCACCAACCATCCAAAGATCTATTACAAGCCACCATTACACTGATTGCAAAAAACAAGGGTGACTCGGACGATGTAACAATTAATTCCAGGATACAGAAAATTATCCCCAAATTAATCCACAGCGACCAGGTTGGATTTGTAAAAAATAGAGGCTCTGCAGATGCAGCACGACGAACAATTAACCTGCTCTCACACATAGAGAAACACAAGACTCCCACCCTGATGGTTTCTGTCGATGCAGAGAAAGCATTCGACAGGGTCCATTGGGGATATATGTTCGAAACACTAAGGAAATTCGGCTTTAGGGGCAACATCATCCACGCCCTTGAATCTCTGTACTCCACCCCAACAGCCAACATTCTAACCAATGACACCCTCTCAAACACCTTCAGTCTATCTAACGGAACCAGACAGGGCTGTCCACTCTCCCCGTCACTGTTCGCTCTATACATAGAACCGCTAGCAGAGAAAATACAAATGAATAATTACATTAGAGGTATCCACGCCAACCACAGAGAATTTAAAATAAGCTTATTCGCCGACGACGTCTTACTAACTTTATCTGACCCCATTAATTCTCTAAGACACCTATTTACAACCATTAAAGAATTCTCTGCTATCTCATCTTATAAAATTAATCTGAGGAAAACCCAAGTGCTCCACTATAATCTTGAACCTGAATCTCTAGCCTTACTTAAAAGCGAACATAACCTTGGCCAAGACAGAAAAGATCTAGATTTTTTGGGCATCAAAATCACGCACCACACATCTACCCTAATGGACCATAACCTAGACTTATTATCCAAAACCACACAAGGAGACCTTGCCTACTTATCCAAAGCAGACCTATCCTGGATAGGAAGAATAGAAGCCTTCAAGATGTTTACACTTCCCAAAATTCTATATGTATTTACATCCCTTACAATCCCACTCAAACACGTATGGCTTAAGAAACTACAGAGACAACTGTCCTCCTTCATATGGAGAAACAAGAAGCCTAGAACAGCAAAGTTGACTCTAGAGAAAAGCAGAATCAATGGAGGCCTAGCAGTTCGCAATATCACATCCTACTACCAAGCAACTGTCATTAACCCTTAGCAAACCATGGTTGGATGACTCTACAAGACCAAGCTGGGTCTCACTTGAAGAAAATAGCCATGAGAAAATCAGAAAATCAAACTTAATCTATTACTCCTGGCGCACCTATGCGACAAGAAAAAGTCCCTACCAAAAAACCTAATAACCAAAGCTACAGTTCAATCGTGGAAATTTCTCTCTGCCAGAGCATCTGAAAATTCCATCTCCACCTCGCCGGACTGGATCCCAATAGATACTCTAAATCTACTTATTTCATACCTCAATATTGACTCATGGAAAAACAAGAACATACACTTCCTTTCTGACATCCTCGACGACTCTAGCAAACTGATCCCCTTCCCCTGCCTTCAATGCATCTTCGGTTTACACGACCAAGAACAAAGGAAATGGGAGAAAATGAACGCCTACCTCTCAAAAAGAAAATTAAACTTCCACTTGCCATTAACAATAGCGCAAATGTTCAAATCCCCTCATAGTGCCATTTTCTGGTCCACCAAGAGTCTCTGCAAAGAGATAAACCTAGACTCATCTATAGTCAAAACGCCCAACATATTAGTATGGGAGAAAGAACTAGGTGTCTCAATAGAAGTGGACTCTCTGTCTCAAACACTTGCATGCATACAGAAAACCATCTCCTGTACTACACTGATTGAAACCCACTATAAATCACTCTCAAGGTGGTATTTCACCCCCCTCCGACTCCACCAGATGAAGGAGGATAGCTCACCTATGTGTTGGAGGTGCAACCAAGAAATTGAAACCATATCACATATCTTCTGGTCCTGTACAATTTTGATGGACTTTTGGAACAAAATTCAACTCTTAATCTACGACCTATCAAATAACTCCCTAACACTCACGCCTGATTTTGTAAACTTACTCACAAACACTGCGCAAATACCACCTCAACTAAGACCTCTAGCAGTCCACGTCATCCTCTCGGCGAAAACTATGATTGCAGCACTATGGAGAGACCCTAAACCACCCACATTCTCAGCTTGACTGGAAAAGATTGCCCTCCATAATATGTATGAACTAACCTATGCACTACGAAACAACATTATGGGCAAATACAACAAGAAATGGAGTCCTTGGAACGAACTCTTTCCTTCCCCACTACATACTAAGAAGAAAACTAGCTGATAATTAATGTCTGACTCTACTTGTATCCCCGTCCCCCACTTCCTCTTCCCCCCACATTTCTTTCTGATTAATTACTACGAACTTTGATTTTGGTTTAAAATACTACATTAAGCAGACACATACGACATCTACTAAAACTTCAAGCCAAACTAACTCACCCCTCTTTTTACATTTAGTTGATTAAGTCAATGCTACAAATTGTTTTATCTTATTAATGTTACCCTCTACTGAACCTTAGTAGTCAAAATACCACATTAAGTAGATATATACGACTACTACCAAACTTCAAATCAAACTAACTCATACTTCTTGTTACGTTTAGTCGTCTAAGTTAATACTACAAATTGTCTTATCTTATTAATGTAACCCTATTTTGAACTTCAGAAAATTATCACTAAGTTTGTAAGTTCAATACTTGTTTTCATTGCACCCTGTCTAAAACCAATAAAATCATTTGAATGAGAAATGTGAATAACATAGGAAACACCAAATACCGTATATACTCGTGTATAAGCCGACCCGTGTATAAGCCGACCCCCCTACTTTTGCCCCAAAAATCTGGAAAAACCTATTGACTCATGTATAAGCCGAGGGTGGACCTCAGCACAGGTATACAGCCCCCAGCAGTGTGGTATACAGGCCCCCCCAGTGGTATACAGGCCTCCCCAGTGGTAGTATACAGCAGCCCCAGTGGTAGTATGTAGCATCCCCAGCAGCCCCAGTGGTAGTATACAGCAGCCCCAGTGGTAGTATACAGCAGCCCCAGTGGTAGTATATAGGAGCCCCAGCAGCCCCAGTGGTAGTATACAGCAGCCCCAGTGGTAGTATACAGCAGCCCCAGTGGTAGTATACAGCAGCAGCCCCAGTAGTATATACAGCCCCAGTGGTAGTATGCAGGCAGCCCCAGTAGTATACAGGCAGCCCCAGTAGTATATACAGCCCCAGTGGTAGTATACAGGCAGCCCCAGTAGTATACAGGCAGCCCCAGTAGTATATACAGCCCCAGTGGTGTATACAGCCCCAGTGGTAGTATTTTGCAGCCCCAGTGCTGTATACAGCCCCAGTGGTAGTATATTGCAGCCCCAGTGGTGTATACAGCCCCAGTGGTAGTATATTGCAGCCCCAGCGGTAGTATACAGCCCCAGTGATAGTATATTGCAGCCCCAGTGCTGTATACAGCCCCAGTGGTAGTATATTGCAGCCCCAGTGGTGTATACAGCCCCAGTGGTAGTATATTGCAGCCCCAGTGGTGTATACAGCCCCAGTGGTAGTATATTGCAGCCCCAGCGGTAGTATACAGCCCCAGTGGTAGTATATTGCAGCCCCAGCGGTAGTATACAGCAGCCCCCGTAATCCAGGGCCCTCCCAGCCTGACTCCGGTCACCTGTAAAGGAAACTATACTTATCACAGTGCCGCTGTCCGCGCCCGCTCACACCCGCTCGCAGCTGCCGTCCGCGATCCTCCATCTTGCGTCTTCTTCCTGTTTCCTGTGCTCGTCGCAGGGAATGACGTCATTGCCCGCGACGAGCACAGAAACAGGAAGAAGACGGAAGATGGAGGATCGCGGTCGGCAGCTGCGAGCGGGCGCGGACAGCCGGCGCGGACAGCGGCACTGTGATAAGTACAGTTTCCTTTACAGGTGACCGGAGTCAGGCTGGGGGGGCCCTGGATTACGGGGGCTGCTGTATACCGATGTATACATCGGTATGTACCGATGTATACATTGGTATACAGCACTGACTCGCGTATAAGCCGAGGGGGGTACTTTTCAGCCCAATTTTTGGGCTGAAAAACTCGGCTTATACGCGAGTATATACGGTACATTGAAAATGCAGAAATAACGTAATACCAAAAATACTTCTCAGAAACGTTATGTGATACAGCAAAATGAAGCATATTTTTGGAATCAGCACATCAAAATCCATAAAACAGACATATTACTTTTGTTGATTTTTTTTTGTGTTGACCAGTGTTATCTGCTTCATCCCACATTTCGAACATTTTCAGCAAAGGAAGTACAAATCAATCGCTACTCTTTTCAATGACTATTCACTCACATAATAGGTTGCTCATACATCAAAGAGTGGTCTTGTTACATGTACTTAATATCTATGGATCCTCCTCATTGAGAACTCAAAAAAACCCCAATGGAAGGAAAAGGTGGAAAGAAAGCACAGACAAGGTAAAAGCCCAAAGACATTTTTTGCTATTTGAAACTATGTTCCTGAGAACTCTTCTTTAATAAAATAAAACATCAAGTTGTTCTTATAATTTAAACCCACTGGATCACAGGCATCAAGTGCCATTATCCAGTAGGTTTCTCTGTTCTTTAGTGCTCTTTCCCAATCACCTCCTCTCCTTGGGTTCTGAACCCATTCTATGCCTTTTACTCTCAAAGATTCTGTATTGCCTCCATGTATATCTCTAAAATGTTTTGAAAGCCCTGACACAGAGTCACGTCTCGCAGATGTTTGAGAATCCATTGTTACATACTCAGACATGTGTTTTTTCAAAGTCCGAGTAGTACACCCAATATAGTACTTCCTACAGTCAACACATGTAGCCATATGTACTACATGTGTGCTGTAGCAATTAATATATGCCCTAATTTCAAAACCGTTTTTGTAACCACAATAGAAAAATTATCTGTTACTTTGATTCGTTTGCATAGACTACATTTTTTCCCACAGCACCTGTATGAGCCATTAAATTTAAATCAAGTTGGTTTTTTGCTACTCTCGTACAGGGTTGGTGATACCATGCTATCAATATATTTTGCTTTCCTCATAACCAGGCAGCAAACCTCTGACAGTATCTTTCTCAGAATATTATCTTCGTACAATATCTTTCTCAGAATATTTTCTTGGTATAATAACGGGAGATTTTTATGTAGCAATTTGACAATATTGACATGTTCACCAATTTCAAATTCAAACATTGCAGAATTAGTTCATGATCGAAAACACAAGCAATTTACTAAAAACTCATGAAAAAAATTTTACATTTTCAAATGGCCCTAAAATGTTCCTTGAAGATTTGGGTCGAAAACGCTCACTGGAAGACCCAGTGGCTGAAAACACCCCAACCTAAGGTTAGGTGTTGTTCACAGCCATCGGGTCTGCCGGTTTCTTTCAAACTGTAAAATTTAATGGAGCTTTAAAAGAAAGTTTTTAAGCTTCCTTGAGTTTGCAGGTGTTGGGACACCTGCACATTGAATTTCTGGAATAGTGCCAGATATGGCACCAGCTGTGAAATCCAGTAACCTGAAAATCTCTTTTAAACATGTCTTTAAGAGAGTTTTGCATATTTTTAAATAATTTATTTCTTACCATTTTTTTTAATTTTTTTTTTGTTTAGAGAGCGAACCTCTATTATTGCAGAGAGTCAGCAGCATGTGAGGCCTTCTCTTCTACACTTATCTGCTAACAATTCAGAAAAAATGGCATATGTCTATAATATGCTTTTTTTATAATGAATTTTTTGTATCAGTTTGCTTGAGCTTCTTGATTCTTATATATTTGTATATTTTTATAAGTGGCTCCATTAGTTTTACCGTATATACTCGTGTATAAGCTGAGTTTTTCAGCCCAAAAATTGGGCTGAAAAGTCTCCCCCTCGGCTTATACACGGGTCAATACGGTAGGCTGCTGTGGTGGGGGCTGTGTCCGGGGCTGGGGAGGCTGGAGGAGGCGGGGGGAGGCTGCTGAATGAGCGCCCCATCACGTGGGGCCGCTCATTCTATATGCACTGCTTCCCCCTGTCAATCAGCGGCAGGGGGAAGCAGTGCATATCTAAATATATGCCCCCAAATACTGGCACTTGCCCCCCTGCTTGTAAGGCCCCCCGGCTGCTTATCTTACCATCCCTGGTATTCTGCATCGCGCGCGCAGGTCCCTCCGTGCTCCCGTCCTCCGTAGCATCCGGGGTCATGTGACCGGCCGGTCGCATGACGTCATCGCTACGCGACGGCCGGGGACCCCGGATGCAGCTGACGCCGGGAGCACGGAGGACGGGAGCACGGAGGGAACTGCGCGCGCGATGCAGAAGACCAGAGATGGTAAGTTCAGCAGCCGGGGGGGAACCTTACAAGCAGGGGGGCAAGTGCCAGCATTTGGGGCTGTTGTATACACATTTGGGGCTGCCTGTATATACCACCTCTGGGGCTGCCTGTATATGCCACCACTGGGGCTGCTGTATACACCACTGGGGCTGCCTGTATATACCACCACTGGGGCTGCTGTATACACCACTGGGGCTGCCTGTATATACCACCACTGGGGCTGCTGTATACACCACTGGGGCTGCCTGTATATACCAACACTGGGGCTGCCTGTATACACCTCTGGGGCTGCCTGTATATACCACCACTGTGGCTGCTGTATACACCTCTGGGGCTGCCTGTATATACCAACACTGGGGCTGCCTGTATACACCTCTGGGGCTGCCTGTATATACCAACACTGGGGCTGCTGTATACACCTCTGGGGCTGCCTGTATATACCCCCTCTGGGGCTGCCTGTATATACCACCATTGGGCTGCTGTATACACCACTGGGGCTGCCTGTATATACCACCACTGGGGCTGCTGTATACACCTCTGGGGCTGCCTGTATATACCACCACTGTGGCTGCCTGTATACACCTCTGGGGCTGCCTGTATATACCACCACTGGGGCTGCTGTATACACCTCTGGGGCTGCCTGTATATACCACCACTGGGGCTGCCTGTATACACCTTTGTGGCTGCCTGTATATACCACCACTGGGGCTGCTGTATACACCTCTGGGGCTGCCTGTATATACCACCACTGGGACTGCTGTATACACCACTGGGGAGGCTGCTGTATACACCACTGGGGAGGCTGCTGTATACACCGCTGGGGCCTGTATATACCATTGGGGAGGCTGCTGTAATACTGCTGGGGCCTGTATACACCACTGGGGAGGCTGCTGTATACTACCACTGGGGAGGCCTGTATACCACTGGGGAGGCTGCTGTATACTACAACTGGGGAGGCCTGTATACCTGTGCTGGGGTCCACCCTCGGCTTATACACGAGTCAATAAGTTTTCCCAGGTTTTGGGGGCAAAAGTAGGGGGGTCAGCTTATACACAAGTATATACGGTAATTAATATATTTTTATGGATTTTGATCAAATTCTGCACAGGTGCTGGTATTTGTTGGGTTTGAACCAGCACTTGAGTGCTTCTTCTTTTGGTTCAGTTATAGGTTATTTAACCTTTTAAGCCATGGGGCACAATCGGTTGTCCTTGTTTTTAGAGTAAATTCCCTTTTATGCATTATATTGAATTAAAGTTGTTTTTACTATTTATTTGTTTGTATGCAAGTTTTTAGATACCCATCCCCATCCATACCTAATGGAATGTGATTATTTTTTTATATAATTATGTTTCATTATTCCTATTCTATCATATTTTAATTATATATATATTTTTTTGGAATTTCTCTTTGCCACATGTGATTTGGGGTCTGAAGATCACAAATGCACTTACCAAAAAAATTGGGATTACACTATTGTGTTTTTTCTAGATATAAGTGTTTGAACCTATATTATTCTGATGTGATCTATATTCTTGCTCACATAAACGATTATCTTGAATGGTGCAGTAGGTAAAACTGCGAGGCTCTATATGAATGTATATGAAGTAACAATGGTTTATTTTATGTGATTTCTGGTTCAAACCTGATACAGGTGAACTCTGTATATTTTTTATATTTTTACATTTCACACAGAAATTGCATCATCTTTTTTTTCTTTACATCATAGATGACATCATGTTTCATATACACTGAGAATAGCATGAAATAAGTATGTGATTCCCTTATTGTATGATGGGAGGTGTTCCTCCCTCGGTGATGTCATTGATGACGAATGTAAAAAAAATGTTTGGGTTCTATGAACAACATCCGCTTTGTAAAGCATATAAAAGAGATTTTGTATGTAGCTTGTAGTGTACCCTGAGGAAGGTGCGAGGGTTGCACCGAAACACGTTGGTTATGTGATGGAATAAAGGAGTTGGAGGAAACAATGCTTTTGGAGTACATTTATTGAAGCAGCAGCGCGGACCGTTGAAACCATTCCTGTTTGATAATTCTGAAAAAATGGCATATGTCTATGATATGCTTATCATACAGTTAGGGCCAGAAATATTTGGACAGTGACACAATTTTCGCGAGTTGGGCTCTGCATGCCACCACATTGGATTTGAAATGAAACCTCTACAACAGAATTCAAGTGCAGATTGTAACGTTTAATTTGAAGGGTTGAACAAAAATATCTGATAGAAAATGTAGGAATTGTATACATTTCTTTACAAACACTCCACATTTTAGGAGGTCAAAAGTAATTGGACAAATAAACATAATCCAAACAAAATATTTTTATTTTCAATATTTTGTGGTGAATCCTTTGGAGGCAATCACTGCCTTAAGTCTGGAACCCATGGACATCACCAAACGCTGGGTTTCCTCCTTCTTAATGCTTTGCCAGGCCTTTACAGCCGCAGCCTTCAGGTCTTGCTTGTTTGTGGGTCTTTCCGTCTTAAGTCTGGATTTGAGCAAGTGAAATGCATGCTCAATTGGGTTAAGATCTGGTGATTGACTTGGCCATTGCAGAATGTTCCACTTTTTTGCACTCATGAACTCCTGGGTAGCTTTGGCTGTATGCTTGGGGTCATTGTCCATCTGTACTATGAAGCGCCGTCCAATCAACTTTGCAGCATTTGGCTGAATCTGGGCTGAAAGTATATCCCGGTACACTTCAGAATTCATCCGGCTACTCTTGTCTGCTGTTATGTCATCAATAAACACAAGTGACCCAGTGCCATTGAAAGCCATGCATGCCCATGCCATCACGTTGCCTCCACCATGTTTTACAGAGGATGTGGTGTGCCTTGGATCATGTGCTGTTCCCTTTCTTCTCCAAACTTTTTTCTTCCCATCATTCTGGTACAGGTTGATCTTTGTCTCATCTGTCCATAAAATACTTTTCCAGAACTGAGCTGGCTTCTTGAGGTGTTTTTCAGCAAATTTAACTCTGGCCTGTCTATTTTTGGAATTGATGAATGGTTTGCATCTAGATGTGAACCCTTTGTATTTACTGTCATGGAGTCTTCTCTTTACTGTTGACTTAGAGACAGATACACCTACTTCACTGAGAGTGTTCTGGACTTCAGTTGATGTTGTGAACGGGTTCTTCTTCACCAAATAAAGTATGCGGCGATCATCCACCACTGTTGTCATCCGTGGACGCCCAGGCCTTTTAGAGTTCCCAAGCTCACCAGTCAATTTCTTTTTTCTCAGAATGTACCCAACTGTTGATTTTGCTACTCCAAGCATGTCTGCTATCTCTCTGATGGATTTTTTCTTTTTTTTCAGCCTCAGGATGTTCTGCTTCACCTCAATTGAGAGTTCCTTTGACCGCATGTTGTCTGGTCACAGCAACAGCTTCCAAATGCAAAATCACACACCTGGAATCCACCCCTGACCTTTTAACTACTTCATTGATTACAGGTTAACGAGGGAGACGCCTTCAGAGTTAATTGCAGCACTTAGAGTCCATTGTCCAATTACTTTTGGTCCCTTGAAAAAGAGGAGGCTATGCATTACAGAGCTATAATTCCTAAACCCTTTCTCCGATTTGGATGTGGAAACTCTCATATTGCAGCTGGGAGTGTGCACTTTCAGCCCATATTATATATATAATTGTATTTCTGAACATGTTTTTGTAAACAGCTAAAATAACAAAACTTGTGTCACTGTCCAAATATTTCTGGCCCTAACTGTACATGGTCTTATAGGCCTGTTGACAGTAATGAAATATGGATATTGCGTCTTGAAAATGTGCAATTCCTTTGTTTCATTCCATATGTTTAGAATACAGATTTTTAGCATGTTCACTAGTGGGGTATTACAGCATTTATCTTGGACTTTCCGAGCATTGCTCACTAACCTTATTCAACATTCCAGATAAATTTGTGGTGAGCTGAAAAAACAATTTTCTTTTTCTTATTTCTGCTTCGAATATGTGAGGCTTAAAAAATCACTCCCCCAAACCACAAGCCCAGGTGTTACCTGTGGCATGGGGAATGGGATTTGTAGGTAGGTGCCTTCTGCAGCCCACCCCATGGAGGGCTTAATGAGAAGCTATACAACATGATTGGGCAAAGAATAATATTCTGCAAGCGTTTGGACCCTAGGCAAAGGAAAAATGCTTCACCGTGGAGTTTGCTGCCATTTTGGGATTACCATACAATGAATCTACACTGTGCTACCATGTGCCTACAGTCAGCTGTTTGGAGACGCTATGGATCTACCCAAAGAGATGCTTCCCCTCAACCAGAGCAGCCCACAGAGGAGATGTGTACATCTACATATGTGAGCTGGAGTACGATCACGCTACCTGCATTAGGCCTGATGTGCAGCGAGGTCAGAATCCAGTAATATTCCTCCATGCCTGAAGAGGTCCCACCAAAATGCAGCTTAGAGTCAGGAGGTCTGCTGTTCTGTATGCCAGCCAGGACCAGCACAGGTCAGAGTCAGGATCCTGCAGCATGCCTGGCATTATTAAACCTGCAGTCGATGCTGCAGCTGGTGGATCGGCAAATCCAGGCAGATGAGGAGGACAAGATGGACAAATAGGACTAACATGAGGTAGTAGTGGCAAAAGACATTGTTTCCTTGCCTTGGGTAACACCCCTGCTAGAGGCCTTCAAATGGGAGAATGCCATGTGGAGACACCTACCCACTCCCAACTACCCTGGCCCATCTCATTTCTGGAAGAAATTAAGCTCATGTATGCCATCTTCCAAGGGTGATTGCAGGGGCATAAGTCTAACACCTTTGAGGAGCAATGCACTCAGTGCCGGTTGGTGACATTCGTCCAGAAGAGGGGCGTTTGGGTTTCTAGCTGAACACTGGACTGGTGATGAGTGCTACGTAAACTGGTCCACCCTGCTGCATGACCATTGCCTTCATGACTTTGCACCCTCTATGTTGAGGAGGTGGTTACCTTCCACAATGTAAAGAGCAGCAAGGGGTGGTTCGCAGTAGGTATAGGTAGTGTCTCCAGTGCACAGAAATTCCAAGACTGGGAGCAAAAGGCTGACATGGAGAGGATGGAGCATCATCTGCTGGCCAGGCCTGATCTTGTTAGCCAACCACAGAGAAACCCGCAGGGGCCAGAGGTCCTGAAGGGTCTGTTGGGGTTGCCGGATTTCCTCCTATATCTCCTAGAGGGGTGTCTGTCCCCTAATTCCTCCTTTCTCTTCTCCAGCAGTGGCCACGATGCAGTGTGCTGGAGGGCAGGTTGTGGGGTAGAATGCCTCTAAATGAGTGGCCCTTGCGACCCTCCGAGACCATCTGGCAGCAGAGTACATTGTGAAACAATGACCTTCATCCTGGCAGCATTCAAAAATCTGCCACAGTCTTTTAATTCAATTAAAGAGGACTGCCCTAAAAAAGGCCTGTTGTTGGGTCACTGACTCATCCTGGAGTTGCCCTGTTAAAGACTTGCCAGATAAAGACTTTGTTTGTATTTCTCAAAAAAAGCAAGGCCTGTTTTTTTGTGTTGATTTTATTTTTCTGCTTCCTGCTGCTGGATTAAGGGATTGCAACTTTCAGGCTGCACTTCAAAGCCATTAACCCCTTCATGAACGAGCCTATTTTGACCCTAAAGACCTTGGCATTTTTGTCAATTCTGACCAGTGCCCCTTTATGAGGTAATAAATCTGGAACGCTTCAACGGATCCTAGCGATTCTGAGATTGTTTTTTCGTGACATACTGGGCTTCATGATAGTAGTAAATTTAGGTCGATAATTTTTGCGTTTATTTGAGAAAAAATAAAAAATTTGGCAAAAAGTTTGAACATTTTGCAATTTTCAAATTTTGAGTTTTTATTCTGCTAAACCAGAGAGGTATGTGACACAAAATAGTTAAAAAAAATAACCTTTCCCACATGTCTACTTTACATTAGCACAATTTTGGAAAAAAAATTTTTTTGGGGTAGAAAGTTATAAGGGTTCAAAGTTCATCAGCAATTTCTCATTTTTCCTGCAAAATTTACAAAACCATTTTTTTTAGTGACGACATCACATTTGAAGCCCCTTTGAGGGATGTACATGACAGAAAACACTCAAAAGTGACACCATTCCAAAAACTGCAAACCTCAAGCTACTCAAAACTACATTCAAGAAGATTATTAACCCTTCAGGTGATTCACAGGAACTAAAGCAACGTGAAAGGAAAAAATTGCCATTTTAATTTTTCTAACAAAAAATTTCTTTTAGCCTCAATTCTTTCATTTTCACATGGGCAACAGGATAAAATGGATCCTAAAATGTGTTGCGCAATTTCTCCTGAGTACACCGATACCTCACATGTGGTCATAAACCACTGTTTGGGCGCACGGCAGGGCTCAGAAAGTAAGGAGCGCAATTTGACTTTTGGAGCTAATTTTCCATTCAAAAAGTGAAATAGCGCTCCTTCACTTCTGAGCCCTGCCATGCACCCAAACAGTGGTTTATGACCACATATGAGGTATCAGTGTACTCAGGAGAAATTGCCCAACAAATTTTAGGATGCATTTTATCCTGTTGCCCATGTGAAAATGAAAAAATTTAGGCTAAAAGAAAATTTTAGTAAAAACAAAAGTACTTTTTAATTTTCAACTGTAGGGAAGGAATCTGGGCACTAGAGGGCTTTTGGTGTTTTTCCTAGGCTTGTATGTGCTGCCAGCAATATGGTGTTGCACAGGTCTGCACAAGGTCCAGTCACAAAAATGTCCAAAAATTTAGAAGAAACAGACGGCACTCACCATTAGATGAAGGTTCTTTTAATCCAAGTGCTCCGTTAGGAGGTGCGGGTTACAAACATTATGTGGCGGGGAGGGAGGTGCGGGGAGGACGATGGGCGCACATTTCGCCTGGTTAGGCTTCCACGGGTCCAATGATCTTTTTCATTTTTACGGATCAATGTGTGAAACATCTGGGGGTTCAAAGTGCTCACCACCCATCTAGATAAGTTCCCTGGGGGGTCTACTTTTCAAAATGGGGTCACTTGTGGGGGAGCTCCAATGTTTAGGCACACAAGGACACTCCAAATGTGATATGGTGTCCGCTAACAATTTGAGCTAATTTTCCATTCAAATTGTTACCGGACACCATGTCCCATTTGGAGAGTCCCTGTGTGCCTAAACATTAGAGCTCCCCCAAAAGTGACCCCATTTTGGAAACTAGACCCCCAAGGAACTTATCTAGATGCATAGTGAGCACTATGAACCATGAACCCTTTCATAAATTGATCCGTAAATATGAAATAGTACTTTTTTTCCACAAAAATTTTCTTTTCATTTTTACGGATTAATTTGTGAAGCACCTGGGGGTTCAAAGTGCTCATTATGCATCCAGTTAAGTTCCCTTGGAAGGGTCTAGTTTCCAAAATGGGGTCACTGTGGGGGAGCTCCAATGTTTAGGCACATAAGGGCTCTGCCATGGAGCCCCTGTGTGTCTAAACATTGGAGCTCCCCCACAAGTGACCCCATTTTGGAAACTAGACCCACCAAGGACTTTATCTAGATACATAGTGAGCACTTTGAACCTCCAGGTGCTTCACAAATTGATCTGTAAAAAGGAAAAAAGAAAATGTTGGTGAAAAAAAAATATTTTTTCCTTATTACAGATCAATTTGTGAAGTATCTGCGGGTTTAAAGTGCTCACTATGCATCTAAATACATTCCTTGGGGGGTCTAGTTTCCAAAATGGGGTCACTTGTGGGGGAGCTCTAATGTTTAGGCACATAGGGACCCTACATATGCGATATGGTGTCCGCTAACAATTTGAACTGTTTTTCCATTCAAATTGTTAGCGGACACCATGTCGCGTACGGAGAGCCCCTGTATGCCACCAGTATTGCCACCAGCACAAGGGCAACTGGAAGAGTTGGCGAACAGCACCTGAAAATGGCATCTCTAATTAATGCGCTATTTTCTGGGGTGGCTGTGGGTTGCAATTTTCAGCGTGGGGGGCCCACAACGTTTGGGTCTCTCCACGCTGAGGATTCCAGCCCCCCAACTGCCAAGTTGTACCTAGCTGGAAACCAAAAATACGGCAAAGCTCCATGTCATTTTATTTGTAGAAGTAATAAAAAAAAAAAATGACGTGGGGCTTCGCCATATTTTTGGTCCAGCCAGGTAAAACTTGGCAGCTACGGACTGCCACCAACCCCCAGCTGTCTCGTTGTGCCTGACTGGCAACCAAAAATACAGCGAAGCCCATTTTTTTTTTATTTCTAGGACTAATTCTAGAAAAAAATGGCGTGGGGCTCCGCCATGTTTTTGGTCCGGCCAGGTACAACTTGGCAGCTACGGATTGCCACCAACTCCCAGCTGCCTCGTTGTACCTGGCTGGCAACCAAAAATACAGCGGAGCCCATTTTTTTTTTTTAGTTCTAGAACTAATTGTAGAAAAAAAAAATGAAGTAGGGCTCTGCCATATTTTTGGTCCAGCAAGGTACAACTAGGCAGCTGGGGTCTGGAATCCTGAGCATGGAGAGGCCCAAGCGTTCTGGGCCCCCCATGCTGCGAACTGCAGCCCGCAACCGCCCCAGAAAATGGCACATTCATTGAAGCACCATTTTCTGGTGCTGTACCCAGTCTCTTCCAGTTGCCCTGGTGCCGGTGGTAAACTGGGTAATAAAGGGGTTAATGCCAGCTTTTTTATTGGCAGCTGGCACTAAGCCCGAGATTCATAATGTCGGGCCAATGTTAGACCCGGCCATTAGGAATCTCTGGTAAACAGTCAAAAAATAAACCACACAGAGAAAAATCTTTTTATTTGAAAAGAAAAACACACACAAAATTCGGACTCCATCTTTATTATAAAGAACCGAGGTAGTCCACAACGAAGGTCCCACGACGTTCAGTCGCCTCCGACGTAGTCCACAATGAAGGTCCCACGATGCTTCATCGCCTCTGCTACATCCAGAGACTGCAGCAAGGGATCAAGTGTCCTCTTCCTACAGTCTCTGGGGTTACTCTGACCACAGAGACTACAACAAGAGGACACTTGATGCCTTGTTGTAGTCTCTGGGGTCAGAGTCATGGTACATTGTATGGCAATGATCTTCTGTACCATGCATCATGACTGTGACCCCAGAAACTACAACAAGGGATCAAGTGTCCACTTGTTGTCTCTTGGGTCAGAGTCATGGTGCATGGTACGGCATATCATTGCCATGCAGTAGGTTCAAACAGTACACACAATGCTTTCAGCCGCTCATTGGTCTCATGAATCTTTCAGGCATTGACACACTGGGTGCCGGACATGATTATACAACACACCTACGGTACAACCGGGCTCATGTGCACAGGATCCCATACTGTGCATGTGATGCACCCCAGCCATGGGGACATGCCGGCGGTGCCTTACAGGGGTCAGAGTCATGGTGCACTGTATGGCAATGATTTGCCATACAGTGCACTATCACCGTGACCCTAGAGACTATAACAAGGGATCAAGTGTCAAATTGTAGTCTCTGGGGTCAGAGTCATGATACACAGTACAGCAGATCATTGCCATACAATGCACCATGACTCTGACCCCAGAGACTACAACAATGGATCAAGTGTCCACTTGTTGTAATCTCTGGGGTCAGAGTTATGGTGCACGGTACAGTAGATCATTGCCATACAGTGCACCATCACTCTGACCCCAGAGACTACAATAAGTGGACATGTGATCTCTTGTTGTAGTCTCTGGGGTCACAGTCATGATGCAAGGTACGGCAGATTATTGCTATACAGTGCACCATGACTGTGACCCCAGAGACTATAACAAGGAATTAAGTGTCCTTTTGTTTTATTCTCTTGGGTTAGAGTCATGGTGCACTGTATGGCAATGATCTGCCATACCGGGCACCATGACTCTGACCCCAGAGACTACAAGAAGACACTTGATCCCTTGTTGCACCCATCCATCGACCCATGCATGCACCCATCCATCCACAAATGCACCCATCCACCGATGCATGCACCCATCCATCCACCCATCCATGCACCCATTCATCCACCCATGCACGCACCCATCCATCCACCCATGCACACACCCATGCACCCATCCATGCACGCACCCATGCACCCATCAATCCAAGCATGTACGCATCCATGCACCCATCCATCCACCCATGCACGCACCCATGTGCCCATACATCCACCCATGCACACACACACATACACACATACATACACACATACATACATACATACTTACCTCTCTCGAACCTCCGGTGAGGAGGAGGAGCCCGGGAGAGGAGGAGGAGTGCCACACTGAGCACCTAGCGGATCAGCCCCCTCCAAACCTGATTGGACAGCTCCAATCAGATCTGGAGGGATGAATCGCTCTGATTGGTAGTTTGAATTTAAACTGCCAATCAGAGCAAATCTAGCCACGGGGGTGGGCGAAGCCACCCCCCCCCAGGACAAAGTACAGGTCCTCATGTTCCCTTGGCACCAGTGACATGTCACCGGCCCCGATCCCGCCACGACGTCACAGGTCAGGAAGGCACCGACTTCTATGACGTCCCTCGACGTCATAGGTCGAGAAGGGGTTAATGGACTGTGCCCTTAGGTGACCTTGCATTATCATGATGGCCTATATCTCATTTTAATGGAGTCTGCCGATCCTTGTGGGACTTACTTATATACTCTGTATATTTATAGGTGTGTCTTTTAGACTTATTATAGTCTGTGCTAAGTGCCTGTATTAAAATGGTCTGGGGAACTAGTTTTCTACCTTATGGAGAGGAATCTGCCTGCCACCATAAGGAGAGAGATAGGCTGATAAGGAGATTTATAGCTGCACTGCTCCTCTGGGAAATATGCAAATTGTCATTTCAGTGAGGAAGCGGAGAACTCTAATGCCACGCAATGCCACCTTATTGGGTGGCATTAGAGTTGTCCACTTCCTCACTGAAGTGACAATTTGTATATTTTAAAATGATCACTGTTTGTGCATTATAAATGTGAAAAATTACATTATGTACCAACATATACTCTTTAAAAAGTAACTGCAGTAAAGTTTTTTACTTCAAACCTTGTGTGCTGGACTGTTTCTGCAAAGTAGGAAGTGCTTTGTTACTGCCCTACAGATGCTGGTGAACATTTTGCTGGCCTCTGACCCGTAGGTGTGAGGTATGGAGATGCAAGACACTACACACACTCCTGTAGAACAGGGCTGGGCAACTCCAATCCTCAAGGGCTGCAAACAGTGCATGTTTTCAGGATTTCCTTAGCATTGAACAAGGTGTTGGAATCAGCACCTGTGCAGGTGATGAAACACCCACCTGTGCAATGTTAAGGAAATCCTGAAAACTTGCACTGTTTGCAGCCCTTGAGGACTGTAGTTGTCCACACCTTCCCTAGAAGTCTCTGAGCAGATAGCCAGGGGGCAAGAGGAAACCTCTAGCCCTTTCACCACAACTGCAGCTCTTCCTATACCCTCTTAGGCCCTGTGCCCATGGTTCATTGTTTGATACTTTTTTTCATGCAGAATTTGAGAATTTGCATCTGCATCTCTCAATATGTGTAAACAAAAACACCAAGACACCATGGACACAGGCCCTAAAGGTACCATCACACGCGGCAATATTGCTAGGCAATTTCAATGGCAATTTGCTGGTTGCAGTGAAATCATGGACACATTGTTCTATTTTGTTGCTGCGTACAAATGGAACAATGTGTCCATGATTTCACTGCAAGCAGCAAATTGCCAGTGAAATTGCCTAGCAATATTGCCGCGTGTGACGGTACCTTAAGAGATTCAAGGGAGAGCTGCAGTTGTGGTGAAAGGGCTAAATAATTCCTCTTACCTCTTGTGAAGACAAAAAGTAGATAGGGGGCGCAATGGTGCGATATCCACAAGTATATTGCAAGGGTGATTTATATAACGTAGTTACTAACCTATATTAGTTGTGCTACCCATGCACAACTCTGGTGTGAGCCTAATGGTTTATACGTCCTCTCCTGACCCGAGTAATTAGATGCAGCGGCGATGAGCTGCGGCTCCAGACACTCGCAGCGTCCTCGCTCCCCTCGTGTAGTTTTCCGGACTCCGCCCCCTCGCGTCCACGTGACCAGTCCTTTAAAGGTCCTTTAGCTAAAATGAGCAGCGCCTGCCGTGTCCTCCAGGGAGATGTAGAATATAATGCAATTACCACGGTCTGGTGGGCGCTCTAAAGTAGATCCAGGATCTTGTTAAGTATGAAGTCCTTTATTCTAAAAACCTCCTTCCCCACAACATGTTTCGACGGTATAGTGCCGTCTTTCTCAAGTGGAATGGAGGTGATACACTGATTACAACAATATAAAGGGCGGCTTACATTCCCATTGGTCAGCAATTATCGACTGTGCTATGTTGAAGGAAACATGCAGATGAGCTGAAATCCAGAGAGAAAGGGATCAGCATATCAGGATCCTGATATGCTGATCCCTTTCTCTCTGGATTTCAGCTCATCTGCATGTTTCCTTCAACATAGCACAGTCGATAATTGCTGACCAATGGGAATGTAAGCCGCCCTTTATATTGTTGTAATCAGTGTATCACCTCCATTCCACTTGAGAAAGACGGCACTATACCGTCGAAACATGTTGTGGGGAAGGAGGTTTTTAGAATAAAGGACTTCATACTTAACAAGATCCTGGATCTACTTTAGAGCGCCCACCAGACCGTGGTAATTGCATTATATCCTCTTACCTCTTGGCTACTTCCACAGAGACCTCATGGGCAGGGGTGGCCAACTACTGTATAGTCCTCAAGGTCTGAAAACGGTGCTAGTTTTCTGGATTTCCTTAGCATTGTACAGGTACTAATTTCATCATCTGCAGAGGTGATGGATAATTCCAGAACCTTGTGCAATGCTAGTGAAATCCTGAAAACATGCACTAATTGTGGCCCTTGACAAGTGCACTTAGCCATTCTAGCTCTACTGGAGGTGGGTGTAGTGTTCTGCAGTTCCATACCTCACACCTTTAGGCCAGTGGCTTGTTCACCAGTCTCTGTAGGGCAGTATTAAAGAGGACCTGTCACCAACCACACATAGTGATCTAATTACAGCACTGAATGCAGCATGTCTGCTGCATCCAGGCAAGGGGTCCCCCAGCCCTTGAGCCCCCCTGTACCCCGAGATAATACACTTTGAAAACTTACATTGTGGAGCCAAATAGGAGGTGGCTTGTGGCTGGAGCCAAAGGGCAGTTTCACAGTGATGACCGCTTTGCCCCGCCCCCTGTGGTGATGTCACTGCTTATACCCGCCCTGTTCCATGGTTAACCATGGAGCAGGGTGGGGAAAGGCGGTGATGTCAGGCCAGGAGGCCGGCCGCCCCGCCTCCTACAGTGACATCACCGCTTATACCCGCCCTTCTTCATGTTAACCATGGAGCAGGGCGGGTATAAGCGGTGACATCACCACAGGGGGTGGGACAAAGTGGCCATCGCTGCAATAAGCTCTGTGTTATGCTGCAGGCAAGGGAGACAATGATTGGCATCAGGGAGGCAGCGGTGGGCAGATTAAACATACAGGGGGTGTGAATCTGCCCTTTGGCTCCAGCCACAAGCCACCTCCTATTTGGCTCCACAATGTAAGTTTTCAAAGTGTATTATCTTGGGGTACAGGGGGGCTCAAGGGCTGGGGGACCCCTTGCCTGGATGCAGCAGACATGCTGCATTCAGTGCTGTAATTAGATCACTATGTATGGTTGGTGACAGGTCCTCATTAAAGCACCTGTTTGCAGAAACAGTCCAGCACACAAGGAGTGAACTCACAAAACTTTACAATATACACACAAACTATAAGTCTCAAGCAAAAAAATACTAACAATATACATATTATATACACATAGATAACTAACTAACTAACTAACTAACTAACTAACAAAAACACATCCCTAAAGGTAAAGGACAGCAAAAAAACTGGAAATAAAACAAGTTCCAAAAGTCATTGTCCAAAATGCCAAGTAAGGGATGGGTCACTGTCTCACACACCCACCAACATGCCTTTAGGAAGGTCCATTGGGCATGTTTATCTGCATTTTTATCAATGCCCTGGATGGTTGGCACAGTTTCTGATGGTACTCTGCTGCCAGACGGTCTTGTGGGATTGCAGGAGTACTCCTTTGGAAGCATTCTCTGCAATGACCTGTCTCCCAGCACACTCCAACATTGCCACAGCTGGAGAGGATTATGGAGGAACTAGGGGACGACCACCCCTTTAGAACAGACCGGACCAGGACCATCTTTGGGAACATCTACATGCCCTGTGGGTTTGGGTGCATCTGGCTGGACAAGAGACACTTTGGCACCACCCGACACCAACTTCTCTCCAGGTTGGCCTCTTTCTGCCACTTCTCAAATTGGGCGGCAGTGCCAATTGTGGTGCCATGTGCCAGGTAAGCCACAGGACCAACTAGTTCACTAAGGGATTTCCACATCTGGTACTCACATATTCCCAACACCTTCCACTCCAGGCCTGTAGGGGGAGCTCCACCGATTGCTGTTAAGCCAGATTCCCTATAAATACAAGTGCTGGGGGCGGAGTTAGCCAGAGTGTGCAGTCGCTAGGAGAACTGTGAAGATCACCTCAGTGCCCAGTGAGCCAACCTGGTCAGTGGAGCCGTGCTAGGCCCGAGATCAGTGCACCGCAAAAGCCAGTGTGAGGTCCAGAGAGAGTGAGGATGACAGGAAGAGGCGAGGAACAGTACAGATGGGGCAGAGGAGCCATCCCGGCTCATCCCACTAGAACACCGGTCACTGCAGCCCGAGTCTGCAAGGGAGAGAAGTTAGCCCAGCAAAGAATCCAGAACACGTGGAGGCTTAGCTTCCCGGACACCCGCAGCACATTTGAGTGCCAGGGACCGCAGGAGAGATAGCGGCAGCCCAAGAGAGAGCCCTCAGTGCAGCAACATGAGTGTAACGGACACAGAAAGGTCAGGCCTGGTTTCACACATGCCAGACTCAAGAGAAGGGACAAGACAAGGAGGCCTATACCTCACTCGGTGTGAAGATCCCGAAGTGCATCCTTCAACCCAGGACGTGTACCTGTTTTCCATCAGTAAAAGGTACAGAAAAAGACTTTATTGTGTGCGTGTCCATTCTTCAACCTGTCCCACACCACAACGACTATGCTTCCGCATTCCTACCATGCTGCCCTATTCCACCACTATACCCTACAGCTGGGGAACCCACTCTTCTTGAAGAGAGCTACAACACCTTGCTGCTGCCCATCACCCCGGAGGTCCCAGCAGCGCAGGTGCCATCACCAGACGTACAGGTGGCGACCCGACTGACAATAACTTTAATTCCTGTAAATATACCTCTTTTAACTTTGTCACCAGGGGCACGGACTCGGGCACCGACCACCCGTGATATCCCGTACCAGTACGGCTGAGATCCAAGTACCCCAAGCCCTTGGCGCAAGACACAATCTGACATACCCAAACCGCAAACCACCCCTTCATGCCCTACACCTTCATGAATGTGACCTCATCCCCAACAAAGATGGTACATAGTCTTTGAGGAAGATCATCACGATGTAGGGTGGTGTGGTTGACGTAGCATCGATGTTTAGTGCCATGTTCTACTAGGAAGCCATACTCCTTATCCTGCTTGAATAGTATCACCTTGACTTTCGTACATTGGTCAAGGAAGTCATTAGCCTTAGGCCCAAGCAGCCAGTCTCCAGCAACGTCATCTGCACGTTAAATCTCCTCAACAAATGATATAGGAGAATAAGGTGGTTCATGCCGTCTTGGATAGGTGGTAGGAAAGAGTAGAAGTCCCCACATGGCATTGCCCTAGTTAAAGGCCTCCGGAGGCAGTGAGGCTGATCCACACAGCCTGGAAAAATTGCCTTCTAGGTGCTCCTCTTCCTCGTGCTCTGCATAAAGGTCCTGGTCCTGGTGGTCTTGGTGAATGGAATCCAGTAGCTGAGACTGCGAAACCGGCTGCAGCTGGAATCTAGTCAGACATACTGCCACGTCCTCTGCAGTCTGACGTGGTGTTACCAGTTCCAGACACTGTTGGGTAAAAGTCACCTGACTTGCTGGGACTCGCTCCTCAGGGTGCATCGGAACCTAAGACTGAATCCACTCCTTATTACAGATGATGCCCAAATTGAGAAGAGCGGTGGAGCTCCAGCTGATATAGGTCTCACTATCTGCTCTCCAAGATGCCACTCTTGGTCTGGTTCTGCTGACCCACCTTCTGCCCCAGGGTTGGTTAGGTATGTTATATCATCATCCTATGAGTTGAGGTCAGCCATACTTTGCAGGGGATCCATGAAGAAAACTGCAGTGCGGAATCCAGAGTAAATACCTGTGTGCCACTGGGAGTGCAGACATAAGTAAGATGGCGGGAGACGTTGTTAAAGTTCCACGGGTTTGGGTTTGTTTTGTTCCTAAGGGGCCCGCACTCTTGCATTGAGTGCCACGATTCAGACTTGCAATCAGTACTGGAGTTGAACGTATGCACACTTTTGTTGCCTAATGTCTAGCTGTTAATTAACACCTGTATGTCAGGCCACAATGTATATAAACTTTGTTGCAGATACTTGGTTGCAGTCATTATTGAAGACTGACATGTTACTGTGAAACATAATGATGACAATAAATAATTTTAATCAGGTCATCATTCACCACCAATTCATCTGGAATGCTGAACTAGACTACTGGGCACTGGGCACTGCAGGAATTCAAGATGACAACTGGAATATGCATTATACATAAAATGTGAGCCCCAATGGGGATGGTGTTGCACATGTATGTAAGATGCTATGGAATTAATAGCGCTATATAAATTAATACATATTATTATTAGTAGTATTATGGTTCTTATGACAGTAAATAGTGTTTGCATATTTTTACGAAGCAATGGCCATACTATCAGTGTGAACAGACCTATAAGGTCAGGGATGTGAAGCATATGTTGGCCATATGCTATTTTTTTATATATTGCTTTCACATAAGTGTAGAACAGATGGCCTAGCATACTGGTGACCCTCAGTAATAAAAAAAAAGTTTGCTCTCCAATAAAACATAAATAAATAAATAATAATAAAAAACCTTTCACAAAAAATTCCTTTAAAAATATAAAGTGCTCTTAGGCCTATTTCACACATCTGTGCAAAACATGGACGTGTGAGACAGGCCGTATTTGGGGGCGGTGCTTCCATTGTGTCATGCATCGTGTGCCATATGTGTGCTCTCCGTGGATCCATGGATAGCACATAGACAGCCTGTCATTTCATACTCGTCTCCCTCCAGTGATGCTGTTCCTTTTTCTTCCGGGGCGCTGCAACTCTCAGTGCAGTGAATATTACAGGTAGATGAGTGTAAGGCACGGACCCAAAAGTGAGAGAAGGCAGCATTGGAGGGAGGTGAGTATGAAATTCTTTTTTTTTTTAACTAACAAATCTTGGTTCTGGTCTATGCACATGGATGTCATATGGATGACATCCATGTGCGGGACGTTTTTGCACGGACCTATTGACCTGAATGGGTCTGTGCTTCTCCTGAAAAACGGACATGTCGCTGTGTGGAGCACATGGACACATAACTGCTCCACACGGCGACACATTCTGTGCTGAATAATGGACATCTGAAGAGGGCCATAGGGGATCATTTGTCGGCACGGACGGCATATGTGCCAGAGGCACGGATGTGTGAAAGAGGCCTTAAACTTGTTTTAAGGACATTGTAAGCTCCCTCAACTTCCCAGCTGCTGACAAATCTTGCACTATTTGCAAAATTCAGACCCTGCAAGTGTCAAAACGCCTCCAAACTCCAGAAAGCTTACAAAAATTCCAAATAATTCCACAAATTTCTACAACTTAACACAAGCCAGTAGACCCAATTGCTAGGGACACTCCTAACAATAGATTAGATGTAGTCACCTGCCAACGGTTCATCCCGTGAGCGTTTTGGGCTCAAATAAACAGGTAAAGTTTTAAGGCCATTTTACATTCTAAACTTTTTCCCAAATTTAATCGGATTTGCTGACTTTTGGGGAAAGTGTTCTCGTTTCCGATCACCGAACCAAAAAAGCAATGGTCATGCAAAATTTTAAATTAGCTGACATGTTCAAGAAAAGTTCGCTCATCTCTAGTGCATATTTCTTTTTTTCTGGCCTAATTCCATCTGGAAGGAAAAAAAAACGTTGGCACAGCACTTCTAAACTCTCAAAGCCTTTGCTGGCTTTAGGATAGACATGCAGATTTTGATGCAGATTCTCAAAATCTACCGTATATACTCGAGTATAAGCCGAGTTTTTCAGCACAAAAATTGTGAGCCAGTGACGGCTCAGAGTGGGGGGGGGGGCGGTGTCCGGGGGCTGGAGCAGGCGGGGGGAGGCTGCAATAGAAGTGGCCGGTCACGTGGGGCCGCTCATTAGTGCAATGCAATATGCACTGCATCCCCCTGTCTATCAGTGGCAGGGGGAGCGGTGCATATTACATTGCACTGTCAGCGCTCCCCCCCAGTGGTATATACAGGCCCCTCCCAGTGATATATACAGGCCCCCTGTTGCTGCCGCACACCTGTAAAAGAATAGCTTTCATACTTATCCTCCTCGCTGTCACCGCGGTCCTCCGGTCTCCTTCCTGCTTCTACCCGGCCGGCTCAGCTGCAATGACGTCATTGCTTCTGCGCCGGTCACATGACGCCGGGTAGAAGCAGGAAGAAGACCAGAGGACGCGCGGTGACAGCGAGGAGGATAAGTATGAATGCTATTCTTTTACAGGTGTGCGGCAGCAACGGGGGGGCCTGTATATACCACTGGGGGGGTGCCTGTATATACCACTGGGGGACCTGTATATACCACTGGGGGGGCCTGTATATACCACTAATGGGGGCCTGTATATACCACTGGGGGGGCCTGTATGTACCACTAATGGGGGCCTGTATATACCACTAGGGGAGCCTGTATATACCACTGGGGGGCCTGTATATACCACTGAAGGGGACCTGTATATACCATACCACTGGGGGGGGCCTGTATATACTACTGATGGGGGGCCTGTATATACCACTGATGGGAGGCCTGTATATACCACTGATGGGGGCTGTAACCTCTGATGGAGGGCCTGTATATACCACTGAGGGGGGGCCTGTATATACCGCTGAGGGGGGGCCTGTATATATCACTGATGGAGGGGCCTGTATATACCAGTGATGGGGGGCCTGTATATATCACTGATGGGGGGCCTGTATATATCACTGATGGGGGGCCTGTATATACCAATGAGGGGGGGCCTGTATATACTACTGATGGGGGGCCTGTATATACCATTGATGGGAGGCCTGTATATAACCACTGATGGGGGCTGTAACCTCTGATGGGGGGCCTGTATATACCACTGATGGAGGGGCCTGTATATACCACTGAGGGGGAACCTGTATATACCGCTGAGGGGGGCCTGTATATATCACTGATGGAGGGGCCTGTATATACCACTGATGGGGGGCCTGTATATATCACTGATGGGGGGCCTGTATATATCACTGATAGGGGGCCTGTATATACCACTGAGGGGGGCCTGTATATACCACTGAGGGGGGCCTGTATATACCACTGATGGGAGCTGTAAACTCTGATGGGGAGCCTGTATATACCACTAATGGCAGGCCTGTATATACCACTGAGGGGGGGCCTGTATTCCACTGAATGGGGGTTGTAACCTCTGATGGGGGGAACTGTATACCAATGATGGAGGTCCTATATACCAGTGATGGGGGATTATATACCAGTAATGGGAGCCATTTATCATGATGAGAGGGGCTGTATACCGTGATGAGAGTCTGCTTCATTTTCCCCCTAGGCTTATACTCAAGTCAATAAGTTTCCCTAGTTTTGGAGGGTAAAATTAGGGGCCTCGGCTTATAATCGGGTCGGCTTATACTCGAGTATATACGATACTTAAAAAAAAAAAAGCATCAAACACATTGTGGACATATGGCCGTACAAGCATATGAGGGGGTCAAGTTCAAAGAAAGTATCCCTCATATGCTGTGAGAGCTGGCACGCAGGCACTGGTGAAAGTGTGACAATTAGTGATGAGCGAGTATGCTCGGTGCTACTCGGTACTCGCACGAGTATCTCGGTACTCGGGGTGCTTGGCGAGCACCGAGTACTGCCGAGATGCTCGGACCGCTCGGTAATAAATAGCGATCTGAGACACATACACTGCTCCCTTCAGTGTATTGGGGGTGCCACTGCTATTGACAGTAAGAAACACGCTGCCACTTTAAGGGACAGAAACCCCCCCAGGTGTGGGATGATGGTATGTCCTGTTTTTCCCCTTCGGAGAGTGTGTTTTTAGAGCAGCCGATGAACTTGTGAAGAAAAACACACCATCTGTGTGTCTGAGAAAGGACAGGAGTTTTTCTTGTGAACTGAAAGTGAGACAAGCCTGGGATCCAGTGAGACACAGACAAGCCTGGGATCCAGTGAGACACAGACAAGCCTGGGATCCAGTGAGACACAGACAAGCTTGGGATCCAGTGAGGGCCTGACGCAAGGAGAAGATTTGCAGCCCCAGGACTGCATCCAAATCCCAGCATCACTGTGAGTTGAATATTGTGCACCTTTCAGGGTTTAGAATAGGCTTCAGTAGGTAGAACACGGCAGCCGTGTGGCCTGTGTAGCGAGGCCAGAAAGGTTATACGTAGAGTAGCATTTTACCTTGCTTTTGTGCATTTACCTATGTGATTTTAACTTGTGATAGCTGGAGAACCGTATTATTGAGCGGACCAGCTAGAGAAAACAAAGACTTTGTTAAATCTCGTTTGCCTCTGTTTACCCCTGCTTGAACCTGCCTTCTTCACATCCTTACCCGCCTGTTAATAAATTCACCCTTGTGATTTGCACTCCCATCTTGTGTACCGTACATTATTCTGCACTGCGGTGGTCCTCTCAGCCACCGCTACAAGTGGCGCTGCGAGCAGGGTACGGTCACCAAGATGGAGGCAGCAGACAGCAACGGCGGGAATGCTAATATTAACGGGGGTAATGTGGGCAATGGTGGAACCCCTGCAAGGACACTCCCAATGGGCACTATATTTAGTGTACTACCAAAGTTTGACGGCAATAACATGGCACTGTGTGACTGGGTGTCCCGACTGCAGAGCACCCTGAAGGTTTATAACATCGGCCCAGAGCTTGAAGTAGACATCGCTTTGACTGCACTAGAGGGAGAAGCCCGTAGAAACGTCTGTCTACAACCAGAACCCACCCGTAGTACCCTGAAAGAGTTAGTTGGATTCCTGGAAGAGATCTATGGCGAGACTGCTAGTGCGGGACATCTTCGCGCCAAATTTTTTTCGAGGCTGCAGCGGGAAGAAGAAGGGAACATCTCAGTATGCCACAGCACTACAAGAAGTGTTAGCAGAGGTGCAGAGAAAGGAGGCAGATGGACTCAGCGGCATAGGCTCCACGGACCGGATACTCCGGGAGCAGTTTATTCTAGGATTACACAGCATATCCTTGAGGCGAGCCCTGTCCGAACGGGTCCGAGCGAACCCGGCTCTTACATTTCGTCAGATCCTGACAGAAACAGTAGCCCGAAGTAAAGAAGAAAGCTACGCTTCTGGGGTGGTGCGCCTCCAAGCCGCCAAGTCCAGCGTGGACCCAAACCACCAAGAGGTGCTGGTCCAGGTGGTGCAGGATTTACAGAAATCCGTTCTCAATGTACAGGAGAAGCTGACCCAGATGGAGCAAAGAATGGGAGATCTGTCTATTGCACCTCCCTACCCAGCTGCACCGTCCTCCTTTCAACCTGGCCCATCGTACGCACGCAATAATTCCCCGGCGCTACCAATAGGAAACTGGAGGGTGCAGGCTTCCTCTCAGCAGCCACCAGAGGCACGAGGTATTCCTCAGCGAAGAGAAGACATCCGATGCTGGGGATGTGGAGGTCGGGGGCATATTGCCAGAGGGTGCCGGAATAGCACTCAAGGCCAACAGAAGCCTCCGTTAAACTACCAACCCCCGCAGTAGTGCGGCACTCTGCGGGGGAGGCGAGAAGGGAGGCCGCTCCGTATCATGACGAACACCTGATCGCTGGGTGTCCCATCTTACGTGCTGAATTTGAGGGTGTCCCAGTGGATTGCTTGATAGATACTGGGTCACAAGTGACGACGATGCCAGAAGCATACTTCAATCAACATTTCCAGACACTGGCCAGGCCAGAGAAAGAGACATTGATCCGGGTGATTGCCGCTAATCAGCAACCGATCCCGGTCACAGGGGTTGTGTGGATGAATGTTCGTATCTGTGGGCAAGAAGTGGGGAGAAAAGGGATCCTAGTCCCCGAGCCCGGTAAAGAAGATGTACCTGTAATACTGGGGATGAATGTCCTACGTGAATTAGATCAGATTATGTTCACCAAACGGGGACCCGGATACTGGAAGCAGGCTACTACACATAAGCCTATGCAAGAAGCACTTCAGCGACTGATCCGTGTCTGTGGGACGCAGAAGAGTGTGCCATCTCATCAGACGGTAGGGGTCATCAGGGCTCCTGGGAAGGTGCCTATAATCCTGCCTCCCGGACGAGAAAGTATATTACACCTCCCAGTGGGAACCTATCGCAATCTCGATGGGGTAGAAGTGATTGTGCAGCCTGTAGCAACCGGAAGAGTGGACCAAGAAGTTATGATAGCTCGTACGGTAGCTGTGGTCCAACAAGGACGCGTCCCTATCAGAGCCTTGAATGTGGGCCCCAGTGAGGTCACCTTGCCTCGAGGGACAGATCTGGCCCTGGTATACTTACATAAAGGTGAAGTGGTGAGCCAAAAAGATATATCCCTATCGCCGATAGAAGGTACGGAGTGGACCCTAGCAGTCTCTGCGAGGGCTGAAGAGATGCCCTCCCCAGAGTGGAGTGGAAAGGTCATCCTCGATCAGATGGAAGTGGATGTGAAATCGCTGGGCCCCGAGCGTGTGCAAGCAGTAGAAGCTATGTTGTGGAAGAACCAGGCTGCATTCGCTCGCCACGCTGAAGATTTCGGCTGCACTGAAGCTATCATGCATGAGATACCGACCGGGGAAGCTCGTCCGATTCGAGAACGGTACCGACAGATCCCTCCCAAGATGTACCAAGAGGTGAAGACTTTACTGAAGCAAATGCTGGATTCGGGGATAGTGCAGGGCAGTCAGAGCCCTTGGGCGGCTCCGGTGGTACTCGTCAAGAAAAAGGATGGAACCATTCGGTTCTGTGTAGACTACAGAAAACTCAACGCCTGTACCGTTCGCGACTCGTACCCATTACCACGAATCGAAGAATCCTTGACGGCATTGGGGAAGGCCAAGTACTTCTCCACCTTGGATTTAGCAAGCGGGTACTGGCAAGTACCTGTGGCGGAAAAAGACAAAGCAAAGACCGCGTTTATTCTCCCGATGGGATTGTTGGAATTTAACCGGATGCCTTTCGGACTCTCCAATGCTCCGGGCACGTTCCAACGGCTGATGGAAAAGTGCTTGGGGACTTAAATTTCGAAGCTACTCTGATCTATCTGGATGACATCATCGTGTTTTCGGCCTCGTTCAAAGAACACCTTGACCGGCTTGGACAGGTACTCGGAAGACTGCAGTCTCATAACCTGAAGGTGAAGCCGAAAAAGTGCCACCTCTTCAAGAGAGAGATCGAGTATCTGGGCCACACAGTTTCACAAGATGGAGTCCTGCCCTCTGCAGAAAAGGTGGCGGCCATCCAGAAGTGGCCAGTCCCTCAAACGGTGAGAGAACTCAAGGCATTTCTTGGACTCGCCGGGTATTACCGCCGGTTCGTCAAAAACTTTGCAAAGGTGGCGGGTCCTTTGAATGAGCTGCTGAGGGGGACTGCCGGAGTGTCAAAGAACCAGGGCATCCATTGGGCTCAGAGACAAGATGAGGCTTTTCAGGCTATGAAGAATGCCCTTACTTCAGCCCCGATCCTAGCCTATGCGGATTTCGACCGACCATTCCTGCTGTACACGGATGGTAGCCTTCATGGACTCGGTGCAGTATTGTCTCAGATACAGAATGGACATGAGAGAGTCATCGGCTACGCCAGTAGGTCCCTGCGGGACAACGAAAGAAACCCCCACAATTATAGCTCCTTTCGACTAGAGCTCCTGGCCCTAGTGTGGGCCATGACAGAGAAATTTGCTGGATTCCTGACAGGGACCAAGATCCAGGTCCGAACAGACAATAATCCTCTGGCCCACCTTGAGAATACTAAATTGGGAGCCTTGGAACAACGGTGGGTGGCTCGCCTTGCAAAGTTCGACTTTACCATCTGTTATCGTCCCGCTACCGAAAACGCAAATGCGGATGGACTGTCAAGAGTGACGGTGGAGACCCCAGTGGGGGATCTCGATGAACAACTAGAGGAGGAAGAAACGCCAGACTTTAGCAAGTTTGAGCCCCCGGTGGTGGCGTCACAATTAAGTAGGGAGGCTTGCACACTGCCCCGGTCCCTGGGAAGAACCAATGAAGAATGGGGACGTGCTCAAGCTGCAGATGAAGGGCTACAACAGATGAAACACTGGGTAGCTGAGAAGCGGAAGCCCGACAAACAAGAAAGGGCTACCCTGGACGTCGAGATGAAGAGCGTCTTACACCAGTGGGATAGACTAGAAGTTCGAGAATCAGTGTTATATCGTAAGAGACAACAGCCAAAAGAAATAGAAGCAAGATGGCAGGTGGTCATCCCCGGAAAATTGGCTCAAGAGGTAGCTAAGGAAGCACACGAGTTTGGCGCTAACTTCGGACCTGCAAAGACCTACCAATGGTTACAGCGGTACGTGTACTGCCCCCGGTTGGAGTCTGTGGTAGAAGAGGTTTGCCGGCGATGTCGAGTATGCGACCTCATTAAAAGCACCGAACAGAGAGCACCCGTTCAGACCATACAGACCAAAGAACCGCTAGAAATCTTGATGATTGATTATCTCCTCGTGGGACACTCAGCTCGGGGACTACAATACTGCTTGGTTATGACTGACCATTTCTCCAAGTTCGCTGTAGTCACCCTGACTAGAGATCAGACTGCAGAGTCGGCGGCACGGGCTATCTGCCAAGACTTTATCCGAGTGTATGGGTGCCCGAAGCGAATACACTCTGATCAAGGGGCATGTTTTCAAGGTAAAGTGATGGAGGAACTATATCACATGTATGGCATCGAGCGATCTCGGACTACACCTTACCACCCCCAAGGCAATGGAGCATGTGAACGCTTCAACCGAACCCTACTTCAGATGCTGCGGACATTGGAGGAAGATAAGAAAGCATGTTGGCCGGAGTACCTGGCAGAATTGGTCTGGGCCTACAATAACCGAGTTCACTCCACTACAGGTTACACCCCATATCTGTTGCTCTTTGGAAGAGCTGGGCGAGAGATCATCGAGCTGAATTTGGAGCAGCCAGAGGATTTCATGGAACGAACTGTCACTTCGTGGGTGAAAGAATATCGACAACGATTACAAACGATCCGTCGGTTGGCTGGTCAACAGCTACAGAAGAAAGAACATACGAGCCCAAAACCGATTCAGGAAATACCGCTGCAACCTGGAGATCGAGTGTTAGTCAGAGAGAAGCGCCCCAAGGGCAAACTGAGTGAGAGATGGGAAGTACAACCCTACAGAGTAACTGGACGGGTATATGCTGATGGCCCAGTCTACAAGGTGCAAGTTGAGAATGGGGCGTCCGGCCCTAGAGTACTACACAGAAATATGTTGCGGCCATGCCGGTCCGAAGCTTTTCCTACGCCAATACCTCCTACAGTCTCTGCCCCGCTCCCTGAACTCACGTCACCTGTGTGTGAAGTCGACGATGACTGGTGGACAGTCCCCAACACAGTGGGGGACCCTCAGCCTTCCAGGAGCGGAGATCCCATGGATGAGCCCCTACCGCCACGTGAAGAAAAGGATAGTCAAGATTCCACTGTGGCTCCTGCAGCAAGTGTTCCTCCGGGAGCTAGCCAGGCCTGGCCTGATAGTCAAGATCTTAGAAGGTCTCAGAGGTCTACTGCAGGGGTTCCACCAATCCGATATGTTGAACAATGTACTCAGTCTGCTGTATTGCCATTTTTGTCTCCTCCACAGGTGCTGTGTTCACATTGACATCCCGTCATTACACTGTGGGCCTGATGTTGTGATGGCCGAGGACGACCATCATTAAGTAGGGAGGCATATTGGGGGTGCCACTGCTATGGACAGTAAGAAACACGCTGCCACTTTAAGAGACAGAAACCCCCCCAGGTGTGGGATGATGGTATGTCCTGTTTTTCCCCTTCGGAGAGTGTGTTTTTAGAGCAGCCGATGAACTTGTGAAGAAAAACACACCGTCTGTGTGTCTGAGAAAGGACAGGAGTTTTTCTTGTGAACTGAAAGTGAGACAAGCCTGGGATCCAGTGAGACACAGACAAGCCTGGGATCCAGTGAGACACAGACAAGCCTGGGATCCAGTGAGACACAGACAAGCCTGGGATCCAGTGAGGGCCTGACGCAAGGAGAAGATTTGCAGCCCCAGGACTGCATCCAAATCCCAGCATCACTGTGAGTTGAATATTGTGCACCTTTCAGGGTTTAGAAAAGGCTTCAGTAGGTAGAACACGGCAGCCGTGTGGCCTGTGTAGCGAGGCCAGAAAGGTTATACGTAGAGTAGCATTTTACCTTGCTTTTGTGCATTTACCTATGTGATTTTAACTTGTGATAGCTGGAGAACCGTATTATTGAGCGGACCAGCTAGAGAAAACGAAGACTTTGTTAAATCTCGTTTGCCTCTGTTTACCCCTGCTTGAACCTGCCTTCTTCACATCCTTACCCGCCTGTTAATAAATTCACCCTTGTGATTTGCACTCCCATCTTGTGTACCGTACATTATTCTGCACTGCGGTGGTCCTCTCAGCCACCGCTACAAGTGCACACTGTGAGCTGGCACCATACAGGGAGCAGATTAATTGATAGGATCCCTCTGGGGGCCACAGCAAGGTGTGATATGCTGCGGCGATTTGAAAAAGCCCACCCTCCCGCCCATTTCCGGAATTACTCGTTTTATAACCGGAAGTCTGTGGGCGGAGCCTGTCACTCATTGACTTACATTGGGCTCGGTGCTCTGGCCGAGTACAAGAGTATCTTGAGATGCTCGGCCAGAGCACCGAGCACCCGAGCATTTTAGTGCTCGCTCATCACTAGTGACAATCGGTGCCATCACAAACATCACTGCAGTTCAGACTTGAGGGCTAACAAAGGGGCTCTCCCGCAAGATTAAACTGCACTACACTCACTGACATCACCGATCCTCACAGATACTGTCTCACGTTACTTGGAATATATGACTCGCCCAGGGCAGGGTACTCAGGGCTCGGGCTCGGTTACAGTCTGGGATGTCACGGGTGGCTGCCCGAGACTGTAGCCCTGGGGGTCAGTGAAAAGGGGATTATTTACAGGGACTTTATTTGCAAGGTTGTCTTCGTGACGCCACCTGCTGTGACTGGTGAGGGATCCCCAGCGCTGCTACAGTCCTCTGGAGGTCGGTGGGATGGCGGCTATGATGGGATAGTCCCCGCAGGCAGGACTGGAAGGATGGGCAGGATGCAGCAGAGCCGGGAGTGTTATAGGGAAAGTCTATAGGATGGGACGCGGTGGGTGATAGGAAAGAATGCACAAACGCAGCCAAAGTCTCTTTACCTTTTACTGGTGTTTTGCAGGCAAATTGTCCAGAGCACTGACGGGTGGCTGGGCTGCACAGTGGGCTCCCACAGCAAGTGGGAATAAGGCCTCTTCCTCTATGTGTGTGTAATGAAGCGCAGTCCATTAAATGCTGACTTGCCTCCACTCTCTTCGTCTGTATCTCTCTCTCTCCTGTGAGGTCTCCGGGACGACCCTTTCTCTGGAACTGCAGTGCCCTCCTAGTCCTGGCTCCCTCTCTGCGACTCTCTCAGGAGACTGGGTAGCTGAAGCTTCCTCGGTGCCAAGGGATTTCCAGTGGGACTTGGAGTTTCCACTGTTACGGATCCCCAATATCCAGCTCCTCTTTTAGGGTGAACTCGCTGTCTGAGCTGCCTGCTCCCTTTACTATGTTCCTCTGTTTCTTCCTCCAGGCTCCCTGCCTTCAGTCCCACTTAGACTGGTGGGATCTGCTAGTTTGCATCTCTGGCCTGGGCCTACTCGTGGCACCAGCACCAGAACTCCTCTGCAGCTCTTCTAGCGTCTGCTACACTCTGACTCACTCTTCCCCCAGCAGCAGTGTTTATAAGGGATCCTGCTTAAGTGCAGCAGGTTGAGCTCCTCCTACTGTGCTGGGGTGGAAGGTGTTGTTTGTAGTACTACCTACTATGGAAACCCAGCTGTGCACCACCTCCCCCCTAGGTAACATCAGTACTCCGGGACTGAGACATTTTTGTGAAACAAAGATATAACAATGATAACATATTTACATAGTTTGAAAAATGAAAAATTACAAAAAGACACTGAAAATATTGAAAAATGAAAAATAGAAAAACGGTTAAGTCCATACGGTGCTAGTTCATCCACCGCAGGCTTATTAAAGCTTGTGGTTAGTCCAATAACCGTAGTCCATTTTAAATTTTTAAAGAGTTCAAAGTTCAAAGGGGAAAAAGTTCAATAGGGTCCTTACAGTAATGTCTCTGTACGCTCCGCGTAAGGAAGGGGGAGAAAGTCTTTTCAAAATGTCCACATTTTTAACAACAAACAGGGGTCCTTATGGGTCTCTCGGCTTAGGAGACCTGGTCCCTCCCTGCCCCCAGGCACTTTCTGTTCCTAACTTGATATGCTTGGGACTGGGCCCAGTTCCTCCACCCTCCTGTACACTACTATTTACATTTCTATTTGTACAGTTTCTTATTTACACATGCTTTCAAATGCATGTTACCTCACACCCATTCTCCAAATCTAGACGGGGGCTGACCTCGTGTGCTCCTATGTGATCTGCGCACTACGGATACTTCCTCTGAGGAAGCTGCGCCCTGGCAGCGATACGCGTGGTGCCTGGGTGACCAGCAGTCACCTCGCTACATACCTCGTTCTGACACATCGGACAATTCACGGACTGGCAATATGCACTTTATTTTCCACTGTCAGTGGACATGGTGACCTACACCATTTGACTATATGTAAACAATAGGGAGTACTGAATATATATGGGTGTTCTTTGTATCAATTATACGGTTAGTTAGCTGATGGTTAAGACCTTTGTTATCATCCATGTGTAACCACCCCTATGGACCACTGTGTTTGGGAGTACTAAACGACTCCTAGCATTACTCATTGGATGATGTGCAGAATCTTGGGTAAACTTATTATATGTGAAATTTTCTCTATAATTGTCTGTGCCTCTGCAGACTTCACTTGCGTGAGACACTGGTATCTGTTTCACTTATAAATATTGCTTATTCCAGCTGCTGAGGCCAGTACATAATCATATTTAATACACCCAGCATTATCAATTAGGGATGGGCGAATCTACTCGCTAGGACTCGTTACTCGGCGAGTAGTAAGGGACTCTGCGAGTTTCCCAGCGTTTACTCGCACGAGTCCAATGCAAATCAATGGCAAACGCTGACAAAACTAGGATTGCCATTGTCTTGCATTAGACTCAGCTACTGTGCCAGTGATAGCAGGGAAACTCGCAAAGTAACTGCTGTCCAGCTGTCTTCTCTGTGCAGGCTGCCGCAGTTCCAGGGTCCTAGAGCCCGCCTGCTCACAGAGATGATGTAGCAGTGCTGAGATTGTTCTCAGTCTGCTCATTCCCTGTGCATAGACATCTGGTGGCGGTGGCACGCTGGGTAATAAAGAGGTTAGGGCCAGCTTTGTATCATCAGCTGGCCCTAAGCCCGAAATTTATGGCTGTCACGCCAATATTAGACATGACCGCCATGAATTTCTATTAAATTGTTTTAAAAAAAACACAACACAGAGAAAAATTTTTATTATAAATAAAAAAAAAAGCCATTAGGGACTCCATCTTTAATTAAAAAAATCCTCTTCCGTCCGACGCAGTCCAAAACGCGATGTCCTCTCTGCTCATCCCTGTGCATAGATATAGATGTCTATGCACAGGGAATGAGCAGACTGAGAACAATTTCAGCTCTGCTACATCAGGCAGCAGGCGGGCTCTAGGACCCTGGAGCTGCGGCAGCCAGCACACAGAGCAGACAGGACTCTTATCTGTGCGAGTTTCCCAGCGATTACTTGCAAAGTAAACGAGTCCAATGCAAATCAATGGCAAAACTAGGATTGCTTCAGGCTGAAGCTTCTGAGACACATCTGTGATTTGTAAATCGCACACTACTCGCTATTACTCGCTTCCCCATTCATTAACATTGGACTCGCTAGATTCGCAACGAGTAGCGAGTCCCGGGCTCGGACTCGCTAGAGTCAAGCGATTCCGAGTAATTTAGGATTCGCCCATCACTACTATCAATCATTCTGTGGCCCTATGATTTGTGCTCCATAATAGGTCCCTTGACATAGATTTGGTTACCCATAACACTGTCTACCCTAAATTGGGCTAACAGGCGCATTTATGTGAAATATTGTGGTGAAGGAGCACTAGTACTTCTCATACCTGCTCTCATCCCCCACCCTTGGGTTTCTCCCTACAACTCAATCCTGTATTTTGTCAAACCTGTTGTGATCACCAATATTGTGTCATATCCTGCTCATATTTTGTCAGCATTGTATTCTGTACATATGTTCAGCGGTGTGTTCTGCAGTGGCATACTATGGTTTTAAATGTTTTTAATCTTGTTTGGTCTATTGCACTAATAAAGTTATAATTCTCACTATTCTACTACTCGTGTGTGTTGCTTCCTCAATGTGCCATGTCTTCTCTCCGCCATGCATATCTGCTCCCCTTGGCACGGTGAGCGACCCCTCCTTCCCATGATATAATTCAGATCATTGCGGTGCACCCTGTTTTCTGTTAAAACATTCTCCAAATCTAGACGGGGGCTGACCTTGTGTGCTCCTATGTGATCTGCGCACTACGGGTGTCACTGTCTCAGGTGAGGTATCTAATGGTGTTGGTGTTTCACGTGAATTTCTGCGTTGCCTTAGTCTCACTACTGGGCTAGAAGGTGTACCGATTGCAGCATCCTCAGATTCTCTTGCAACGGGTCTTTCTTCCTGATCTCTTGGAACTTCTTCTTGTGGTTGGTAAATGTTTATTACAGGGATGATGATGGCTCCATCGATTTGAGGCCAGTCTTCAGGGAATTCTCCTAAATCAGTTTCAATCATTCTTTCCTTTGGTTCTGGAATGGGATCTGGAATGGAGACTGAATCTGGGATTGGTTCGAACTCTTGAAGGTTTGGTCATAGGTCTCTTGACTTTCCCAATTTGGAGGACACCTCTTTAGATGGTTTCTGGAAACGGTTCATCTCATTTTTCCTCCATCTTTACTGACGACACAGATCTTTGGATTGTCATGAACATAGTACAACAGGACGTAGGGTTCACTTTTCCACTTGTCATCTAATTTGTGAAGAGTTCTTTTTCTTTTTAGAACCAAACTTCCAGGTGATATGATCTCTGCTGGAGTATGCTTGTTGTAATCTTTTGCCTGTTTTGCATGGTACTTCTCTAAGTTTTCTTCAACACTCTGTTGGACTTTTGCATACTGTTCCTGTCGATGGATTTTCCAGTTTGAGATACTCTGATCTGCTTCAGGATCCACTACACCGAGTTCTAAGTCCACGGGTAATTTTCCTGTCCGAGCTCTCATCAGATACGCTGATGTACAGGTTGTGGAACTGACTGGAATATGATTGTACTTATCAATTAAGTCAGGCAACTTTTCAGGCCACTGATTTCTTTCTTCCAACGGGAGAATCTTCAGCATCTCAATGATGATGTTGTTCATCTTACCACAGAGTCCATTAGTTTGAGGATGATACGGGGTGGTTCTGATCTTTTTGCACCCATATATCTTGCAAAACTCTTGAAAAACCTCTGCTTCAAATACTGGTCCTTGATCAGTGAGAATACACTCTGGGTATCCTAACGGTCTGCAGAAGACTTTTTGGAACGTTTTTGCAGCAGTTGCAGCTGTCAAGTCTTTCACAGGGGCTACCATCAGGAATCTTGAATAATGGTCTACCATTGTCAAAGCATATGTATATCCAGATCTACTCGGTGTCAGCTTTACGTGATCCAAGACAACTAACTCCAAAGGCTGCGTGGCTATGATTGGCTCAAGCTTAGTTTGTTGACTCTGCACATCCTTCCTTCGCAAGGTACAGGCTTGACACGCTTTACACCATTTTTCTATGGATGTCTGCATACCTGGCCAAAAGAATATGTATTTGAGCAGCACTTCAAGCTTTTTCCATCCAAAGTGACCAGTTTTGTCATAAAGCATTCACTGATCTCAGGGAGACCAGTCCAAGAAAACACTGTGGGCAGCTGGCTAAAGTGCTTAAACACAGTGAATTCCTAGGCGCATTGCCCCCTGGAAATCATGAATATGCAAATAGAGTCTGTGGAGCCAAGGTTAGGAGTCTCAAACACAGGACTAGCCATATATCCCTCCAGGGAAGGACCCAGCCAAGGGGTGGCTCCTTGTAGAGAACACCATAACCACCATATTAAGTGGCCCTTTTAGTCAATATCCAACTCTTTTACAAGTTAAGAGATATGACAAGAGAATACCAAGGCCAGGTATCCACCCACAGACAGCTGTTTCGGGGTGTTGCCCCTCATCAGTGTGGAGTAGGATTCTGGCTAGGTGGGAGCAAGGCCTAGTAGACCAACATCACAAAGCATTCACTGATCTCTGGGAGACTAGTACAAGAAAACACTGCGGGCAGCTGGCTAAAGCGCTCAAACACAGTGAATTCCTAGGCGCATTGCCCCCTGGGAATTATGAATATGCAAATAGAGTCTGTGGAGCCTCGGTTAGGAGTCTCAATCACAGGACTAGCCATATATCCGTCCAGAGAAGGACCCAGCTAAGGGGTGACTCCATGTGGAGAACACCATAACCACCATATTAAGTGGCCCTTTTAGTCAATATCCAACTCTTTTACCAGGTTAGAGATATGACAAGGGAATACCAAGGCCAGGTATCCATCCACAGACAGCTGTTTCGGGGTGTTTCCCCTCATCAATGTGGAGTAGGATTCTGGCTAGGTGGGAGCAAGGCCTAGTAGACCAACATCACAAAGCATTCACTGATCTCAGGGAGACTAGTCTAAGAAAACACTGCGGGCAGCTTGCAAAAGCGCTCAAATACAGTGAATTCCTAGGCGCATTGCCCCCTAGGAATTATGAATGTGCAAATAGAGTCTGTGGAGCATCGGTTAGGCGTCTCAAACACGGGACTAGCCATATATCCCTCCAGGGAAGGACCCAGCCAAGGGGTGGCGCCTTGAGGAGAACACCATAATCACCATATTAAGTGGCCCTTTTAGTCAATATGCAACTGATCACACTGATGAGGGGCAACACCCTGAAACAGCTGTCTGTGGATGGGTACCTGGCCTTGGTAGTGCGTTGTTTTTCACATCACTGGTAAGATGCCTGTTTGATATCTTACCAGCGATGTGTAAACGAAGCACCAGCAATCTCTGCACATTGTTATCGGAATCGGGATCGCTGATGCGTCGTTATGTGAGACTGGGCCTTTAGTTGAGACTGTTTGCATTTCTCAAAAGCATCCTTGAGCTTGTCAAATACTTTTGCTACAGAGTCTCTGTCAGCATCACTCCAAGACTCGATCTCTAGCTCCACTGTGCCTGTTAATTGTCCCAGCACAACTTTGGCTCGCTGCTTTTCTGTCATGGCATAAATGTCCAGCACTGCATACATCTTTTGTTTGAAGGCTGCTAGGGTACCGGGCGCAAAATGGTTGTCAACCTACGAGGGTAAGTACGGCAAGGCTAGCGGCATTATCGGGGCCACTGTTCTGGGTGCTGTGGCTCCCATACCGTGGCGGAACCGGTCGGTGCTGCGTTCCGGACATCCCTTCTGTCAGGGACCTGTGCATCGTCCGCTTCACTCCTGGTGGTACCCCCCTAGTTAACCACTGCCAGCCGTTGTGCGGTTAACTTTTTCGGTAGTCGGCGGCTTTACAGGGGGCGTGGAGCACCTCGGGTATTTCCGGAACTAGACGCTGCACTTCGGTGATCTCCAGCAGAGCGGAGGGGCGGGGCTTATCTTCATGCTCTTTTAACTGCGCAGCCACGATGCTCTTCCCGCTCTGTGGCGCAGTAATGGCGGCCTGATTTTACAGTGCACAAAACAGTCAATAAAGTCAATTTTAAGCAAACAGTACCCGGTCTTACCGGGCACGGGATCCTGTTCGTGATGCCAGAACTGAGGCGGATGGGGGTGATGATGATGTGGGGGGAAAGGTATTGTGACGCCACCTGTGGTACCTGGTAATAGGGTTACGAGCGCTGCGGCCGGCCGCTGAGGTGATGGGAGGCAGCGTTGGGTAGTACAGCTCCCCACAGGTGGAACTTTACCTCAGGGCAGCGGGGCGGATGAGGAGAGTAGTAGTAGTGATTCTGCTGTGAACTCTGCAGGCGGCGGGGAAGCAGGCACACACACACAATAGTCTTTGGTTTCAGTACCTTTTTACTGTTGTCCGGTAACAGATACGGTCCAGGAGGGTAACCAGGTTTCAGTGCAGCTTGGGACATTCACTTTTGGAGACTTGCAGACTGTCTTCTTTGCTGTCCTTGTGGAACTAACTGACTCCTCCCCTCAGGCCTGGATCTTTATAGGGGAACTGGCTTAAGGCAGCCAGTGGTGCTCCCCCTCCAGGTCTGGGGTGGAAGGTGTTGTGTGCCAAGGTGTACATCTTTCCATGCACCGGTGGGTCCTGTGGCAATCCCCAGCAGGGGTGCCACATCGGCACATCGCATTTCAGCAAGTCGAAAGACTTCTGGAGCGAAGCATGTCATTGAGCTGCGGGATGCGAACGCCGGAAGTGAGCACACAGCGACCGTGCCCTCTGCAGAAGCCCATCTAGGCAGGGATAGTATGTCAAAAATTGATGGACAACCAGGTTCAACACATGAGCCATACAAAGCACGTGTGTGACATTGCCCGGCGAAGGGCCGCACCCAGGTTTGTAGCGTTGTCACACACGGCCTTCCCTGGCTGCAGGTTGAGTGGAGACAACCATTGCTGAAACTCGGTCTCCAGAGCTGACCACAACTCCTCAGCTGTGTGACTCACATTTCCCAGGCATTTCAAGGTAAAGACTGCCTGATGGTGTTGAGCCCTGCTGTCAGCAAAGTAAGGAGGTGTTCAGGACTCCTTCTGTGCAGTTACAATGCGGGTGGCATTACCAGACAGGCTTTGGGCGGAGGTGGAGAACGAGACGAGGTTGAGGAGGCAGAAGTGGAGGAACATTACCTACAGAGGATTGACACACAACCCGTGGGGATGGCAAGACTTGGAGAGCAGACCCTTCTCTAGCTCTCACCATAGTTAAACCAGTGCCCAGTCAGCAACATGTAACGCCTCTGTCCATGCTTACTGGTCCAAGTGTCTATGGTGAAATGCACCCTGTCACACACAGAATTTCTCAAGGAAGCCGTGATGTTGTCTGCGACATGCCAGTGTAGCGCAGGCACACCTTTCTTGGAGAAGTAGTGGCGACTGGGCATCTGGTACTGGGGCACTGCGACTGACATAAGGTCTCGAAAGTCCTCTGTGTCCACCAGGTGAAAAGGCAGCATTTCTGTAGCCAACAGCTTGCAGATGGTGAAATTCAAGTGCTTAGATTTCTCATGGCTAGGAGGAAATGGTATTTTACTTGTCCACGTGAGGGAAGGAGGACTGGCTGCTGTCCTGAGACAGGGTTGAGTAGGGTGTCCCCGGCAAGCTGCTGGTCTGTGAGGGAGGTGCAGGCGAAGATGTAATGTTGCCTTCATCCAAAGGTGATGCTCTCGATGTCTGAGAGAGCTCAACACCAGCAGCATTTTCCACTTGAAAACCAAGTGACGACCTGCCAATCACACTGCCTGTAGCGGGTAAAGAGGTGGAAGGTCTGCATCCAAAAGCATGTGTGACAGCTGTCCCCACAGTCACAGACGATGAAGAGCACATGGATGCACTTGATGGGGCAGATGGTGGTAGGTCCACCCTCCTAGCCCCCATTCTAGCACAATGAGCTTCCCACTGCGACTTGTGCTTCATGTCCATTTGGCGGTTCATGCATGAAGTACTCAAGCTAGTGAGTTTTTGGCCTCTACTCAGAGATTGGTGACAAATCTTGCAGATGACATGATTTGGGAGATCCTTGGCGATGTCAAAAAAGGCCCAGGCTAGGCAAGTCTTAGAGCCCATGCAAGCTACAGAGCCACCACGGACGACTTCTGCTCAGAGGCAGAGTTGTGGCTGCGGATTTAGTTGTTGACGTGCTTCCAGTACTCCCTCTATGTCAAGGAAGGTGCAACCTAACCTCGTCGTCAGTAGCATCCTCCTCCACCTCCTCTGCTGACCTCATTGACTGGCTGACTATGGGTTGACAGTAAGTGGGTTCTCCAACCTCATCATCACACTCTGTGTTCTCACACCACTCATCCCCAGGGACAACCTCTTCCTGCCTTGACCGAAAAGTTAATTTGTCAATCCAATCCGGTATCTGAGTCTCATCAGCATCATCCTCATTGTCTCCACCAAGAAGAATTACAGTTTGGGAATGAGGGTCTACATGAAGCTCTGAACCTTCTTCATCTGGGTCTGGATCTGACTCACAAAGCTTATGGGCATCAGGGCAGATTATTAACTCGTCTGGACTCACTGCAGCTTTGGAGCAGACCTCTGATTCCCAGACTGCGCAGCTCTGTAGACTCAACCATGTGTGTTACCCCAGACTCAGTAGGGCGGCTGGAGACTTGGGAGCTTGGAGGAATGAAGTGCGATTGGGCTGACACCTGAGATGACTGGAGGGTTTGTGATGTAGAAGTTGAGGTGGAGGAGAGGCCACTTGATGGAGCACTTGTGATCCATTCAAGCGCCTGCTGTTTTTGTGCCTCATTTACAAGTGGTATCGACGGTTGTGTCCGTAAGAAAGGGATCATATCCGATTGGCCACGTAAAGAAGTAGACATCTTACTTTGGCTGGAAGATTGTCTTTCTTCAGCAGATGTTAATGTAGCTTTAGCATCTACCCACGGACACAAACTTTTTTTACCTTTCCACCATGCCTATTCCCCTTTCCACCAGCAGCAGGCCTTTTGCCACTCATTTTGTATGTGACCAAATTGCCAATTGTGCAGTTGTTGGACAAGAAAAAGTAGGATGTAAATCGAGCAGAGGTGACTGAACATACACTGCTACTAGGCCCGAAGTGAGACCTGGGCTAGGTGCAATTAAAAATTACTAGGAACTACACAAGAGTGTAGTTTGTGTTATCAGAAGTGGCCTACACCACTGTTTTTTGTGACACTGCTATTAGATCCGAAGTGACACCTGGGCTAGGTGCACTTAAAAGTTACTAGGAACTACACAGGCGGTGTAGTTTGTGTTATCAGAAGTGGGGTACACCACTGGTTTTTGTGACACTGCTACTAGACCCGAAGTGAGACCTGGGCTAGGTGCAGTTAAAAGTAACTAAAAACTACACGTGGTGTAGTTTGTTGTATCAGAAGTGGCCTACACCACTGTTTTTTGTGACACTGCTACTAGACCCGAAGTGATACATGGGCTAAGTGCAGTTAAAAATTACTAGGAACTACACAGGTGGTGTAGTTTGTTGTATCAGAAGTGGCCTACACCACTGTTATTTGTGACACTGCTACTAGACCTGACGTGACAACTGGGCTAGGTGCACTTAAAAATTTCTAGAAACTACACAGGCCGTGTAGCTTGTTTCACAAATGGGCTACACCACTGTGTAAGTGACACTATTACTAGCCCTAACAAATTGCCTGACTAGCTGCAGCAAAATATTGGTTACTGGATAGACAGATGGTGTAGCTTACTTTACTGCTGCGCTACACCACTGACTACCAAACACTGATACTAGCACGAACAAATTGCCTGGAAAAGCTGCAGCAAAAAAATGCCTACTTAAGACAGCTGGTATAGCTTTGTTAACAACAGTACTACACTACCTGCCATAAAGGATTCCCTGAGCTAGATTTGCCCAAATGCTGTGAAAAACACTTGCACAGCACTGGCACACACCTACCTGGCAAAAACTGCTATGAACTGCTCTAACCTTGCCCAAAGGGCTGAGATTACTAGTCCCTACTTCTATGAAGTAGCCCTGAAAAGGGCTGATACACAATTAGTCCCTACTCCCTACTCCTATGAAGTAGCCCTCAAAAGGATTGATATTCCTACAATTCACACCTTCCTCCAGTCCCTGCTCCCTAAAGCTATCTATCTCTCTAGCTAACTTGATATTCGCTCACTAGCTGACTAATAAGTGAAGTGACACTGTTTAACTGTATAGCACCCACAGCAGCAGCGATGCCATCTGACACAGAGCTGCAGCAATGAGAAAATGGTGGCGATGGGGAAAATGGCCGGGTCTTATAGGGCAAGGACATGTGACATAAACAGCCAATGATGCATGACCTTGCTTGTGTGCAAAAAATGCACTTTGCTGTGTGTGTGTGTCATTGGCTGACAGCAGGGGCGTACTGGCCCAGGTGGCAGGGGGCAAGTGCCCCCCAGGATGGTGGTTTAGCCCTAATTTAGGGCCGCCCCTTTAATGAAACGGGCCAGCCAGGCTCTGAGTTTGCGGCCGCAGCTGCTGTACTATGACAGAGCGGGAGCACAGCGGTGAGTGAGCGCCGGAGCTGACAGCACCCCAACCCCCGCCCGGACCTGACACCCCCCCACTCTTCAGCTGACACCTCAGGGCTGACTGTGTCATGCCGCCGCCCGGACTAAGTTCAGCCAGCCAGCCCCTGGCTGACAGCCTGTACCGCCCCACTGTATATGTAGTTAGGAGAAAAAAAATGGAGATCAGCATTATTTCTGCAGCACTGATCTAAACCGCACCCTCCCCGCACACTATACACAGAAACTGGATATTAACATTCATTAACAGTGTTAGGGTTAGGGTTATGCTTTTGGTGATCGAAGCGTTATCGAACATAACCTCGAACTGCCGAATTTGAAGCAAATTGTTCGAATTCGGCGAATGACTCGAACACCGCCCAAAACAGCTCGAATTTGAGATTGGCGATCTATTCGAATTGAACATCGCTCATCTCTAATTATAGTCTTTATTTTAATTCTTATGGTTGTTGTTAGTAAGGATGTAACTTTAGTATAATCTATCATCTAAATGTGTGTTATCCAAGATTGTAGGAAATGTCATCGAGTTTGATGGAATACGATGTTTTGATTACAATAGACATGGAATGTTTTTGTTAATCAACATCCTGTCTAGATAATATTTAATGCTGGTGTTAGGTTTAATGTGTAATGGAACCCTGAGGAAGGTGCAGGGGCTGCACCGAAACGCGTCAGTTGGAATAAAGGAGGTGAGCGAAAGAACCCGTGTCTTCTCATTCTTTTGGCAGCAGCATGGACCTGATAGGACACCACTACCTTTGGTGAAAATGCTGAAACTTGGACTGCATAGCTGTCCACAACTCTTTAGTTGTGTGACTCACTACTCCAAGGCATTTCAACACTGCGGTGGAATGGATTCTGTCAGGACTGTTGCAACATTAAGAGGAAGGTCAAGGGCGTAGCTGGAGGCCCTAGAGGGTTAGAATGAGGTGGAAGTGGCGAATGAGGAGGTACAGACAGAACATTGTCCCAAATGTCTTGGGGATATCAAGACTTGGGGAGTAGCCCCTTCCCCACCTGGCCTGGTAGCCAACTTAGTCACCCAGTGCCCTGTGAGCCAAATGTAATACCCCTTGTCATGTTTGCTCATCTAGGTGTCAGTGATGATATGAACCCTGACACACACAGAATTTCTCAAGGAGCGAATGATGTTGTCTGTGACATGCTGGAGTAGTGCAGGCACAGTTATCTTCGAGAAGTAATGGCGACTGGGCAACTGACACAGACAGGCTGCGACGGCCATTAGCTTTCATAAACTGTCTTTATTCACCAGGCTGAGAGGCAGCATTTCCATGGCCAACAAATTGGACAGGTGAAGTTCGAGCTCTTTGCTTTGGGATGTGTAGGAGAAAATAATCTTTTCTGTGACGACAACTGTGAGACTGAGGGATGGCTGCTGTACTAACAGAGGATGGAGCAGGGTATACCCAACAAACTGCTTATGTGGCACCCTGTCGTTATAGGTAGCCACAGAACCACCTAAGGCAGTGATGGCGAACCTTTCTGAGGCCGAGTGCCCAAACTGCAACCTAAAGCAAAATTATTTATGGCGAAGTGCCAACACGATAATATAACCTAAATTACAGCAGGAGTGGTAATCACAAGTGCTGCACAGGGGGGAGAGCCAGCAGATGCCAACTCTCTTCCCTGTGCAGGGCTTGTAGTCCTGAAACATTGATGATCAATTCAATTATTTTAACAATTAATTGATTTTAAACTTACATTTGCAGTCTTCTCTTCGGCAGTGGTCAGACAGCTCATGTGTACTGCACATTGAAGCTGAGCTGCTCCCGCTGCCCTTTCTAGAAACAGCAGGTGGACTGATCTGTATGGAAAAATGCAGAATATTAGACAGATAGGAGATAGATTTTATCATGGAATGCAAGCAAATTTCAACTGAAATCCTGGTCCTCATCTTGTAGTAATATCTCCATCATGACCCTCTCCTTGCAGTAATGTGTCCCATCCTGACCCTCTCCTTGTAGTAATGTGCTCCATCCTGACCCTCTCCTTGTAGTAATGTGCTCCATTCTGATCCTCTCCTTGTAGTAATGTGCTCCATGCTGACCCTCTCCTTGTAGTAATGTCCTCCATTCTGATCCTCTTCTTGTAATAATGTGCTCCATTCTGATCCTCTTCTTGTAGTAATGTGCTCCATTCTGATCGTCTCCTTCTAGTAATGTGTCCTATCCTGACCCTCTCATTCTAGTAATGTGTCCCATCCTGACCCTCTCCTTGTAGTTACATGCTTCATCCTGACCCTCTCCTTGTAGTTATGTGCTCCATCCTGACCACCTCCTTCTAGCTATGTTCTCCATCCTGACCCTCTCCTTGTAGTTATGTGCTCCATCCTGACCACCTCCTTCTAGCTATGTTCTCCATCCTGATCTTCTCCTTCTAGCTTTTTGCTCCATTCTGATCCTCTCCTAGCTATATGATCCATCCTGACCCTCTTCTTGCAGTTGTGCTCCATCCTGACCCTCTCCTGGCAGCAATGTTCCTATCCTGACCCCCTTCTTGTAGTAATGTCTTCATCCTTATCCCCTTGTAGTATGCCCCATCCTTGTCCCCTTCGGTATTGTCCCATCCTTGTCCCCTTGTGGTAATGTCCCTATCCTGCCCTCATCATGTAGTAATGCCCCATCCTGTTGTAATGCCCTATCCTTGTCCTCTTGCAGCAATATGCCCCATCCTGCCCCATCACATAACAATATGCCCCATCCGGCCCCCTGTTAGTATTGTCCAATCCTGCCCCCATCACATAACAATATGCCCCATCCTGCCCATATCACATAACAATATGCCCCATCCTGCCCCCTGTTAGCATTGCCCCATCCATCCTCCTCTTAGTATTGCCCCATCCATCTATCCTCCTCTTAGTATTGCCCCATCCATCGATCCTCCTCCTAGTATTGCCCCATCCATCCACCCTCCTCCTAGTATTGCCCCATCCATCCACCCTCCTCCTTGTATTGCCCCATCCATCCATCCTCCTCCTTGTATTGCCCCATCATCCATCCTCCTCCTAGTATTGCCCCATCATCCATCCTCCTCCTTGTATTGCCCTATCATCCTGCCTCCTCCTTGTATTGCCCTATCATCCTGACTCCTCCTTGTATTGCCCCATCATCCATCCTCCTCCTTGTATTGCCCCATCATCTATCCTCCTTCTTGTAATGCCCCATCATCCATCCTCCTCCTTGCATTACCCCATCATCCATCCTCCTCCTTGGAATGCCCCATCATCCTGCCTCCTCCTTGTAATGCCCCATCATCCCTCCTGCCTCCTCCTTGTATGGCCCCATCATCCCTCCTGCCTCCTCCTTGTTATACCCCATCAACCCTCCTGCCTCCTCCTTGTATGGCTCCATCATCCTGCCTCCTCCTTGTAATGCCCCATCATCCTGCCTCCTCCTTGTAATGCCTCATCATCCTGCCTCCTCCTTGTATTGCCCCATCATTCTGCCTCCTCCTTGTATGGCCCCATCATCCCTCCTGCCTCCTCGTAATGCCCCATCATCCTTCCTCCTCCTTGTAATGCCCCATCATCCTCCTTCCTCCTCCTTGTATGGCCCCATCATCCCTCCTGCCTCCTCCTTGTATGGCCCCATCATCCTGGCTGCTGGTAAGAGGAAAAAAAAAAAGTGTCATACTCACCTTTCTTCCTTCACCGCTGCTGCAGCTTGCATCTTGTGTTGTCTCCCGCGCTGAGGGCGGTCACGTGATGCCGGGCGCGTCACGTGACCGCTGTCACATGACGCTGGCCGGGAGGGCGGGTCTAGAAGTGTCAGAGAGAGGAGAAATGTCTCCTCTGCTCAGACAGAGCTTTGAACTGCCGGCGGCGCGGCGCACGCCAGCAGATAAAACCGGCAGTGTAGTGGCGAGGCCGCATGCCAGCGGAGACGGCTCTGCGTGCCCTCCCTGGCACGCGTGCCATAGGTTCGCCATCACTGACCTACGGCATGGATGGATTTCCACAACAGGTAACCTACATACACCCAGAACATTAACCAATATTTAAGCTCAAAGAAGGATACCTCTATGCAAAAATTAAAATATCCGTATCCTTATATCTCATGGAAAAGTAAACTGCATACAGCAATTTACATAAAATCAGAAAAAGGAAAACTGTACTTCTGCATAAATTAATCTTTATTTTTAGAAAATTCATAAAAACTTATTCACATAATTTTATACAATGGGTAACCAATACAGTAGAAAATAAAAAATAAAAAAATAAAATATAGTGGTCTATACACAAAAATTCAATTATAACTTTTGAGGTATTTAATAAAAAGTGCTGATGTGTCAAATTCCTGCAGCAAAATTCCAGTTGCCGAAACGTGCATGTAGGGAGTCCTGATGGTCTATATAATCTTTTGAAGGTAATGACACGATGAATTGAGCTTATGATTACTGCTATAGCAATTTTTGCACAACATTTTTGCACAACATTTTGCACGCTTTTTCTGTTTAGTGGTGGATATGGATATAAGAGGAAGATGTTCCCTGATTCCTATTTATATAGCAAAACCTAGAAACCAGAGCAGCTATTAGCCTTTTTTTATTTGGCACTTTAGTACTTTTTATGGTAATTGTTGTAGCAATTTCTACACAATTTCTGCACAATTTTTGCACATGTTTTTGCACAATTCTTTGCACAGTTTTTTGCACGCTTACTCTGCTTAATGGTAGACGGAGATATGAGGCAGAGAAGCTAATAAAAATGGTGTTGTAATATTATGATAATTTTTTATATTTTTGGTAATTGCTGTAGTGTTTTTTTGCCTTTTTTGCACAATTTTTTATGCACAAAAAAAATAATTTTTTGTAAGTTTACTCTACTTAGTGGTGGATGTAGTTACGAGAGGAGTCTATTTCTAGATTCACATTTATATATATACAGTATATAAAAAACCCAGACAGAGAAGCTAATACATTTTGTTGCAGGAATTTGACACATCAGCACTTTTTATTAACTACCTCAAAAGTTATAATCTAATTTTTGTATAGACCACTATATTTTATTTTTTATTTTCTACTGTATTGGTTACCCATTGTATAAAATTATGTGAATAAGTTTTTATGAATTTTCTAAAAATAAATATTAATTTACAGTTTTCTTTTTTCTGATTTTATACACCCAGATCAGTAGGGGGAGCTCCACTTGCTGCCTTTAAGCAAGATCCCCTATAAATACTGGTGTTGGGGGCAGAGTTAGCTAGAGTGTGCAGTCGCTAGGAGAACTGTGAAGACATCCTGGTGTGTTGGAGCCGTGCTAGGCCCGAGCCAGTTGACCAGCCTAGCTAGTGTGAGGGCCTGCGAGTGAGGTTGAAGGCAAGGCTTAAGGAGTAGAGGAGCAGATTGGGGGCAGAGGAGCCATACCGGTTCACCCCAGGAAGCCACCCGGACACTGGAGTCCGAGTCTGCAGGAGAGCATCAAGCCCAGCAGAGATACCGATGCACTGAGGAGACTCCAGTCTCCCGGGCACCTGTTACTCAACCAATAGGGGAGCCAGGGACCGCAGAAGAAGTCATAGCATAGCCCACACAAAGGTTCTCGACACTACAGAACGGGTGAGAGAAAGACACAGAGGAGGTCAGGATTAGTTTTACATGAGTTAGAGACTTCAACAAGGGAAAGGAGAGAAGGAGGCTTTATCCATCACTCACTGTGGAAATCCAGAAGTGCCATCCTGACCACCTGGAGTGTACCCTGGACAGTGCCTGCAAAGCCATCAGTAAAGGTACAGAAACGATCCACAGTGTGTGTCACTTTGTCCATCTCTGAACCCGTCCGGCCTAAGACTGTTGCAGTGGCCCGGCCACCTAACCACCTCCCTGTGCAAAGCCGTCACCTCGTCACTGCCTCGGGGACCCCGCTTCACCTGTCGGGAGCTGTACCATCCAAGCTGCCCATCCATCATCCCTGGACGTCTGAAACAGTGCTGGTGCCTTCACCAGAATCCACAGGTGGTGCCACAAGACTTTTATCATTTTAACCTTTATTCAGCTGACCCCCAAAGCTACGGGCCTGGACACCAGCTACCGAAACAGCACCCCCATATCAATGCCGGGGACCAAGTCCCCATAGACCCATGGTCGGGTCACTTATAATGTACAGTAGTATTCCTCGGGGATCTAGTAACAGATGGGAGTACAGACAGACTGAAACCAAATTTAAAGGTGAACAAATCTATATTTATCACACATGGCAGATATAATGTGAAGTGCAGAAAATACCGTATATACTCGTGTATAAGCCGACCCGTGTATAAGCCGACCCCCCTACTTTTGCCCCCAAAACCTGGGAAAACCTATTGACTCGTGTATAAGCCGAGGGTGGACCCCAGCACAGGTATACAGCCCCCAGCAGTGTAGTATACAGCAGCCTCCCCAGTGGTATACAGGCCTCCCCAGTGGTAGTATACAGCAGCCTCCCCAGTGGTAGTATACAGCAGCCTCCCCAGTGGTAGTATACAGCAGCCTCCCCAGTGGTAGTATACAGCAGCCTCCCCCTGTGGTAGTATACAGCAGTCCCCCCTGTGGTAGTATACAGCAGCCTCCCCAGTCGTAGTATACAGCAGCCCCAGCCTCAGTGGTGGTATATACAGGCAGTCCCAGTGGTGGTATATACAGGCAGCCCCAGCCCCAGTGGTGGTATATACAGGCAGCCCCAACCCAGTGGTGGTATATACAGGCAGCCCCAGCCCCAGTGGTGGTATATACAGGCAGCCCCAGCCCCAGTGGTGGTATATACAGGCAGCCCCAGCCCCAGTGGTGGTATATACAGGCAGCCCCAGCCCCAGTGGTGGTATATACAGGCAGCCCCAGCCCCAGTGGTGGTATATACAGGCAGCCCCAGCCCCAGTGGTGGTATATACAGGCAGCCCCAGCCCCAAAGGTGGTATATACAGGCAGCCCCAGCCTCAGTGGTGGTATATACAGGCAGCCCCAGCCCCAGTGGTGATATATACAGGCAGCCCCAGCCCCAAAGGTGTTTACAGGCAGCCCCCAAATGCTGGCACTTGCCCCCCTGCTTGTAAGCCCCCCCCCCGGCTGCTTAACTTACCATCCTCTGTCTTCTTCATCGCGCGCGCAGGTGCCTCGGTGCTCCCGTCCTCCATGCATCCGGGTCCCCGGCCGTCGCGTAGCGATGACGTCATGCGACCGGCCGGTCACATGACCCCGGATGCTATGGAGGACGGGAGCACGGAGGGACTTGCGCGCACGATGAAGAGGATGGTATGGTAATAATAGCAGCCGGGGGGGGCCTTACAAGCAGGGAGGGCAAGTGCCAGCATTTGGGGGGGATATATTTAGTTATGCACTGCTTCCCCCTGCCGCTGATTGACAGGGGGAAGCAGTGCATATGTAATGAGCGGCCCCACGTGACGGGGCCGCTCATTCAGCAACCTCCCACCGCCTCCTCTAGCCTCCCCAGCCCTGGACACAGCCCCCACCTACCGTATTGACCCGTGTATAAGCCGAGGGGGAGACTTTTCAGCCCAATTTTTGGGCTGAAAAACTCGGCTTATACACGAGTATATACAGTAAGTAAGTTCATCAAACAGGTAAAAACTGAGCGTCTTTTGATATCATTCTAGCATAACGTAAATAAGAAAGTCTCTAATAATTTTCATAGGAAAAAATGGATGAAGAAAAACACAGTCCAAGAATAATGAACACCCAGAGGCTTGGAAATGAGAATCCACTGAAAAGAAGCTCCAATAATTAGTGCAGTGCAGCTTTTAAAAGAGTCCTGAATGTCCAGAGAGCTGCATCTGCACAATAAACAATAGTTCAGTAAGTGCTGGCAGGACACATGAGGCTTATGTGACACTAGGCTTGGTGAGACAGAAACAGAGTCAGTGAACTGAGCAGAAGAAATCAGGAGAGAAGCTGGAGACAGGTGAGATTTCTGGAGTCCAATGGCAGTTGCTGGAGAAGCAGGAGCGGATCAGCAGGAGGTGGAGCAGGCTGGGAAACCACAGGAAGGCTGAAATTTAAACAGAATGCTCAAGAATTAAAGTTATATTAATTGGATAGACTCCGTTCATACTCAACTAAGCACCTATTGGTTCAGCAAGGGTTTTCCTTTATAACTGGTCCTAAAAGATATAGTTCAAGATTTTTTGATATTATCAAATATCTAGTTTATTTATGAAAAAAGTCAAATATAAAATTCACATCTAACCACACTTTTAAAAAATTGTAAAAAAAATTCATAAAAGTTTTTTTCACACTGATTATACAAGTTTAAAATATAAAGGGTTAAGACTTAAGGTAGTTTGACTAGTCTTTTTAAAATCCCTTTGTAAAATGTGTTCTCCAGGAATGATGGCTGGCACTTTTTGGGTAACACTGTTTCTACAATGAGAGAGAAAGAGGGTATTGGTAAGCGTGGAATTCTTGATTTTCTTAGTGGGCTTTTGTCCCTTTTTATGATCACAGTGGCCTCAACTTACCGTATATACTCGCGTATAAGATTGGGCTGAAAAGTAGGGATGGGCGAATCTACTCGCTAGGACTCGTTACTCGGCGAGTAGTAAGGGACTCGCAGGACTCGGTACTCGGCGAGTTTCCCAGTGATGACTCGCACGAGTCCAATGCAAATCAATATCAATCCTAGTTTTGTCAGAAACGCTGACAAAACTAGGATTGCCATTGTTTGCATTAGACTCGTGCGAGTCATCACTGGCTACTGTGCCAGTGATAGCAGGGAGACTCGCAAAGTAACTGCTGTTTCTTTGCGAGCCGAGTCCAGCTGTCTTCTCTGTGCAGCTCCAGGGTCCTAGAGCCCGCCTGCTCAGAGATGTAGTAGTGCTGAGATTATTCTCAGTCTGCTCATTCCCTGTGCATGTAGCAGAGAGGACATCGCGTTTTGGACTACGTCGGACGGAAGAGGATTTTTTTAATTAAAGATGGAGTCCCTAATGGCTTTTTTTTTTTATTTCAAATAAAAAATTTTCTCTGTGTTTTTTTAACCCTTTATTGGAGATTCTTAGTGGCTGGGTCAAACGTGGCCTGACATTAAGAATCTCGGGCTTAATACCAGCTTGTATAACAAAGCTGGTATTAACCCCTTTATTACCCAGCGTGCTACCGCCACCAGGGCCGCTGGAAGAGCGGGGTTCAGCGCCAGAGGATGGCGCTTCAATGAACGCGCCATCTTCTGGGGCGGCTGCGGGCTGCAATTTGCAGCGGGGGGTGCCCAGAAAGCTTGGGCATCCCTGCGCTGTGGATTCCAGCCCTCAGCTGCTTAGCTGTACCTGGCTAGACATAGAAATTGCGCGGAGCCCCACGCATTTTTTAAAAATTATTTAATGAATTTCAGAGTCAGAGTCTCAGAGTCAGAGTCAGAATCTCAGAATTTCATGAAATAATTTAAAAAAAATGCGTGGGGCTCCGCGCAATTTCTATGTCTAGCCAGGTACAGCTAAGCAGCTGGGGGCTGGAATCCGCAGCGCAGGGATGCCCAAGCTTTCTGGGCACCCCCCGCTGCAAATTGCAGCGCGCAGCCGCCCCAGAAGATGGCGCGTTCATTGAAGCGCCATCCTCTGGCGCTGAACCCCGCTCTTCCAGCGGCCCTGGTGGCGGTAGCACGCTGAGTAATAAAGGGGTTAATACCAGCTTTGTATTATCAGCTGGCCCTAAGCCCGAAATTTATGGTGGTCACGCCAATATTAGACATGACCGCCATGAATTTCTATTAAATTGTTTTAAAAAAAACACAACACAAAGAAAATTTTTTATTAGAAATAAAAAAAAAAGCCATTAGGGACTCCATCTTTAATTAAAAAAATCCTCTTCCGTCCGACGCAGTCCAAAACGCGATGTCCTCTCTGCTACATCCCCTGTGTATATAGATATAGATCTCTATGCACAGGGAATGAGCAGACTGAGAACAATCTCAGCTCTGCTACATCATCTCTGTGCACAGACATTCATGTCTGTACACAGGGATTGAGCAGACTGAGAACAATCTCAGCACTGCTACATCAGGCAGCAGGCAGGCTCTAGGACCCTGGAGCTGGCAGCCAGCACAGAGGAGACAGGACTCTTATCTGTGCGAGTCAGCGATTACTTACAAAGTAAACGAGCAATGCAAATAAATGACAAAACTAGGATTGCTTCAGGCTGAAGCTTCCGAGACACATCTGCGAGTTGTAAATCTCACACTACTCGCTATTACTCGCTTCCCCATTCATTAACATTGGACTCGCTAGACTCGCAACGAGTAGCGAGTCCTGGGCTCGGACTCGCTAGAGTCAAGCGATTCCGAGTAATTTAGGATTCGCCCATCACTACTGAAAAGTACCCCCTCGGCTTATACGCGAGTCAATACGGCAGCCCCAGCAGCCTCAGTAATCCAGGGCCCCCCAGCCTTGCTCCGGTAACCTGTAAAGTAAAATATACTTATCACTGTCCCGCTGCCGTCCGCGCCCGCCGCTGCTGACACCGCGATCCTCCATCTTCATGTGTCTTCTTCCGGTTTCCTCTGTTCGTCGCAGGCAATGACATCATTGCCGGCGCCGAACACAGGAAGCCGGAAGAAGACGCATGAAGATGGAGGATCGCGGTGTCAGCAGCGGCGGGCGCGGACGGCAGCGGGACAGTGATAAGTATATTTTACTTTACAGGTTACCGGAGCAAGGCTGGGGGGGCCCTGGATTACTGGGGCTGCTGTATACTACCACTGGGGCTGCTATATACTACCACTGGGGCTGCTGGGGCTGCTATATACTACCACTGAGGCTGCTGGGGATGCTATATACTACCACTGGGGCTGCTGGGGCTGCTGTATACTACCACTGGGGCTGCTGGGGCTGCTGTATACTACCACTGGGGCTGCTGTATACTACCACCTGGGCTGCTGGGGCTGCTATATACTACCACTGGGGCTGCTGTATACTACCACTGGGGCTGCTATATACTACCACTGGGGCTGCTGGGGCTGCTATATACTACCACTGAGGCTGCTGGGGATGCTATATACTACCACTGGGGCTGCTGGGGCTGCTGTATACTACCACTGGGGCTGCTGGGGCTGCTGTATACTACCACTGGGGCTGCTGTATACTACCACTGGGGCTGCTGGGGCTGCTATATACTACCACTGGGGCTGCTGTATACTACCACTGGGGCTGCTGTATACTACCACTGGGGAGGCCTGTATACCACTGGGGGGGCCTGTATACCCCACTGCTGGGGGCTGTATACCTGTGCTGGGGTCCACCCTCGGCTTATACACGAGTCAATAGGCTTTTCCAGATTTTTGGGGCAAAAGTAGGGGGGTCGGCTTATACACGGGTCTGCTTATACACGAGTATATACGGTAGTTACGTGGTAAGGAGTGCTGATGCTGCTGCTCCTCTGGATGAGTGGTTCCAGGTTCCTTATCACCGTAGGAGGTTGAGTGTCTGTTTTATTGCAAAACAATCAATGTCATTAGTGGGTCCTGTTTATTTATATCTACTGTGGTCTTTTTTCCTACTTCTTTTTTTGATGAAGTTTGGAGGCTGGGCTTGTTGGGTCACTCCTTGAATTATGGGGCTTCTTACTTGTTTAAAGGCTTTGCCTGTGTCACCAGAAATTACTTTTATTTAATTGGATGCTTGTTAGGCTGGTTTCACATTACGGCTGTAATCCGATCCATGGCTGTCCGCTTGAGCCAGACAGCCGCGGACCGGATCAGCACCCAGAACTGGAGGACTAATTTGCCTCCAATCCGGTGTGCAGCCGCACGCAGCTGCCGTCGCTGATGAGTCTGGACCGCGACTAACTCCCTGCGAGCCGCGGTCCTGACCTATCAGCGGCGGCAGCTGTGTGCGGCTGAACACCGGACCGGAGGGCAAATTAGCCCTCCAGTTCTGTGTGCTGATCCGGTCAGCGGCTGTCTGCCTCAAGCGGACAGCCACGGAACGGATCACAGCCACAATGTGAAACTGTACTTACAGCCCAACATCACCCAGCATTGAGACAGGCTAGCAGGGCTATGGTGCACATTGGCTAGAGGCACATATAGAGGTGAACAAGTTACCCTGGACACTGAGGTATTATAATACAACCACAAGGACACGGAATTCAATCACAGACAAGAAATATCAGTTACATAATAATAAGATCAATTCCAAAGGAAAAGATAAATAACACCACTAATAAAGCAAGAGTAACCTTTTCACATATACTTATCAATATTATCCTTTGGATTAACAGGCAGTATCCATATTACACAAATACAACAAGATTGATTGGATCTATTTCAAGAAAAAACAGGTAAACATTTCAACACTGTGTTCCAAATTATTATGCAAATGTTCTTTTTCTCTGATTTTCCTAAATGGTTGGTGCAAATGACAGTGTAATAAAAGTCATCACCCAGTAGAGTATACATCAAATTTTATTGAAGAAATCTCCCTATGATAACAGTATAATCTTCAAAATTAAAAAAAATATACTGTGCGTAATAATTTGGAACAGTGCTTTTAGAGTTTGTAAACATTTGATATGTTTGAAAGAACTGAAAATGCTCATTTGTTGAATTGCAGCATTAACAGGTCACATTCACTGAAATAAAAAGCTATTTAACTCCAAAACATCCTAACAGGCCAAGTTACATGTTAACATAGGAACCCTACTTTGATATCACCTTCACACTTCTAGCATCCATTGATATTGTGAGTTTCTGGAGAGTTTCTGCTTGTATTTCTTTGGATTATGTCAGAATATCCTCCCAGAGCTGCTGTTTTGATGTGAACTGCCTCCCACCCTCATAGATCTTTTGCTTGATTATGCTACTAAGGTTCTCTATAAGGTTGAGGTCAGGGGAAGATGGTGGCCACACCATAACTTTATCTCCTTTTATTATGTACAGGATGACAGTGGAGCTGGCCGTAAAGAAATTGACGGACACGAAGTAGTGTGCTCATACACCACTGAGTGTCCGTGTGCTGCTAGGAAACCCCTGAGGACCTCCGTGTAGGAATACCTCTATGGCTGAGTCACTCGCCCTTACACGTAAAATAAATAGAATTTTGGGGTTCAGCGCACTGAATATAAAAACGACGTATAAAAATTAATCTATATTCATTAAAAATTAAAACAATATATTATTGATTTCTCGTGCTGCCATGTATTATATGAAAAACATTAAAAGCGATAAATATATAACAAAGAGGATCCATTCAGGGAATATGTCCCATCAGAATTTCTGTAGGCCTTTTCTTATAGCCCTGGCGTAGGTGCTATGAATTACTTTGTTTGTTTTCTCTGATTCTGAAGATACAGATATCAAACACTATAAGTACACAGAAAGTGACTTATAGTGTTTGATATCTGTATCTTCAGAATTAAGAACTGCATCCTCGAACCTAGGAGAGTATTAGAAGGTTACATTCCTTTGTATACAGGTATCAACGCTATATTTTTGGTTTTATACTTTACTTTCTAGCAATGTCTGCACCATTTAGGGTGTAAAACTACTCCCATAGACCTTATAAGTTATACTTTCACTCGTGTTTCAGATTTTAAGTATAAACCTATTGCATACTGGAAGAACCGTAGAAAACAATACGACAGCTGACAAATAACCCCTATCCATCAGAAAGGTAGGCAACCGTTGTGCTCACCTTCTCAAAAGACATCTCCTGTATGCAGGTCTCATATATCCATTCTTACACACTAAATTTCATTTCTTATAGGATTATCAAAAGAATAATAAAAGAAAACAAACGAAGTAATTCATAGCACCTACGCCAGGACTATAAGAAAAGGCCTACAGAAATTCTGATGGGACATATTCCCTGAATGGATCCTCTTTGTTATATATTTATCGCTTTTAATGTTTTTCATATAATACATGGCAGCACGAGAAATCAATAAAATATTGTTTTAATTTTTAATGAATATAGATTAATTTTTATACGTCGTTTTTATATTCAGTGCGCTGAACCCCAAAATTCTATTTATTTTATCTCCTTTTATGCCCATAGCAGCCAATGGCACAGAGGTATTCTTTGTAGCATGAGATGGTGCATTGACATGTATGAGGATGATTTTGCTCCTAAAGGCATGTTTTTGCTTTTTGTACCATGGAAGAAAGTTCTCAGTCAGAAACTCTATATACTTTGCAGAGGTCATTTTCACACCTTCAGGAACCTTAAAGGGGCCTACCAGCTGTTTCCCAATGATTCCAGCCCAAAACATGACTCCTCCACCTCCTTGCTGACGTCGTATCCTTGTTGGGACACGGTGGCATCGACCAACCATCCACTACTCTATTCATCTGGACCATCCAGGGTTGCTCGGCACTCATCAGTAAACAAGACTGTTTGAAAATTAGTCTTCATGTATATCTGGACCCACTGCAACTGTTTCTGCTTGTGAGCACTGTTTAGGGGTGGCCGAATAGTAGGTTTATGCACCACAGCAAGCCTTTGAAGGATCCTGCACCTTGAGGTTCAAGGGACTCCAGAGGCACCAGCAGCTTCAAATATCTGTTTGTTGGTTTGTAAGGCCTTTTTAGCAGCTGCTCTCTTAATCTGGTGAACTTGCCTGGCAGAAACCTTCCTCATTCTGCCTTTATCTGCACGAACACATCTGTGCTCAGAATCAGGCACAAATCTCTTCATAATACGATGATCACGCTTAGGTTTTCGTGCAATATCAAATGTTTTCATCCCTTGTCCAATGCATTGCACAATTTGCTGCTTTTCGGCAGCACAGACATACTTTTTCTTTCCCATGTTACTTGAAAACTGTGGCCTGCGTAATATTGTGGAACACCCAGTTTTCTTTTTATTGGGCTCACCTGCCAAACTAATTATCACAGATATCTGAGATTGATTTCAATGATCCAAAGAACCCTGAGACACAATACCATCAATGGGTTTTATTGAAAAAAATTTTAAATAAAACCCTATGACACTTAATACCAGTTTGCATAATAATTTGGAACACAGTGTACATACCTCAAATAACCACTAACAAGCATCCAATTAGAATAAAAGTAATTTCTGGTGACACATGCAGAGCCTCCAAACAAGCAAGAAGCCCATAATTCAAGGAGTGACCCAACAAGCCCATCCTCCAAACTTCATAAAAAAAAGAGGTAGGAAAATAGACCACAGTAGAGATAAATAAACAGGACCCACTAATGACATTGATTGTTTTGTAATAAAACAGACACACACAACCTCCTACGGTGATAAGGAACCTGGAACCACTCATCCAGAGGAGCAGCAGCATCAGCACTCCTTACCACGTAACTAAGGTGAGGCCACTGTGATCATAAAAAGGGACAAAATCCCACTAAGGAAATCCAGAATTCCACGCTCACCAATATTCTCTCTCTCTCTCTTTATAGAAACAGTGTTACCCAAAAAGTGCCAGCCGTCATTCCTGGAGAACACATTCTATAAAGGATTATTTTTGGCATCACCCATGGTGATTGTCAGCAGGAGGGCTAGCATCCCTCTGACTGCCCCAGCCCATAGGAGGCCACCTCTCCGGAGGAGAGCCCTCTAGCTGTGGCAGCGTATGGTGTGACAGCCCGGATGATGTCAGAAGACAAAGCGGAAGCGACGACACATGCATCATGCTCAAACAAAGACGCCATTGTTCATGTCCGCTGAGAACCGCCAACTCTTGCGAAGGTCATTCGCTATGGGACGGTAAGCGTGTATCGTATTACACCCTTTGCCGGTTAATGCATCTCAGTGGGCCAGGTGGTAATGGGAGACCGACGGCTGTGTTTTTTTTTCAGCCACAGACGCACATCCCTCATGTGCCCAGTTTGCCACAAAGCAAGCAGATACCTTTCCACCCATCTCAGAAGTTATTGCATGAGGAAAAATAGTGACCTCGAGATAACAGATGCCATGACTTCAGCCAAGAAGCAGCTGTATCAGATTGCAGATACCGGTACTACAATCCAGTACCATTCTATCAAGCCTCTTCATAGCATGGAGGAGACCGTCAAATTTTTGGAACAACGTGGGTTCATTGCAGCAGGCTAGCCCATAACTGAGTGGTCACAGATGCCTTCTCTATCAGAGAGCCACGGGGAGATGACAGACCACTTGCCACAGCCTAGCCCCTGCCCCTCACCCTGGGATGCAATGGAGTCACAGGTGGGGGATGATACTGGTCCCGTGCAGAATCATGGCACCATGGAAGAGAACCCTCGCTCGGACGTTGAACTTACCCTGGTTCAAGCTCGTATGGAGGAGGCTTGCCCTGTGGGCACATCAGACCATGAGGAGGCCCCAGATGCCAGCACAGCAAGGGTTCAGACAACTCAATGGAGAGCCAGAAACCGCATTTTTCCAAGGGAAGTCGGCTTCTACAAACAACATTCATTGAATCACCCTATGCTTCAGGGATTTGCCTCTTATCTCACGGACTCCCTTGGGGTACCAAACTGCCAGCAGGAAGTCTCAGACATAGAAAGATTTTCTTTAAATGTGTCAGCCATTAGTATCTTACAATACCCGAAAAGGTCCGGGAGTTCTTTGCAAAATTTAGCAGCCTGTCTCTTTCACACGGAACTGCGCTTTGTATGATGATGCATGTGCGGAGATTTACGACTTACCAAATGAACGGCAATCTGAGCGTAAAAAAAAACCAAGTTGTATAGAGCATGTGAGGTATTTTTACATTTCACAGCAGAGTTGAGGAAAGCCTTATACAAAGTCTTATGCAGGTAAAAGGTCAAAAAGAAATACAACTACCTCATGCAACCTGGATTGAGCCCAAATGACTGCAAGAAAATACTGGATGTGGCAAAGTGAACCTTCTTGCGGTGCGTGGAAGAGGTCCGTGGGAATACACCACTTGCAGCCAGCATGCAAGTCATGAGCTACCTCCAGGCCCTTCTAATCCTTTAACACTTACAGAGACCAGGCGTCGTGCAGAATATGACCGTAAGTATGCACTGTGTTTGGGCACAACAAACCTTGAATTCCCCTCGCTCACTAGGTTTTTGCCCATTAGATCGCAGTGGAATGACAGGACCTCTTACGTGCAGCGAGACATTCGCAAACTTATAATCGGCGTGAAAACTCAAAAATGCGCGACCACTCAAGTAGCCTCATTCGTTCTCACGGAAGAAGAATAAGTAAGAGTTTGGCAAACCTTGTTTAAAGTATGCCTTTCGGCATAACACATTTCACTGCCTTTTTGTACAGTGGTTCCGGGTATACGAAGAATTCGTCAAGCCCATTTTAAGGCTAGGGTCACACTTGGCATGCTTTTTTTTTATTGCTTTAAAAATAAGCATGCGTTTCTGCATGCTTTTTTCATCTGTTTTTTTAGGTGTCTTTAGGCACCCATGCAATTTTCCGTGCGTTTTTGAATCAGCAGCAAAAAAAAGTTCATGTACCATTTTTTGGTACTGACTTAAAAACGCATGCGTTTTTTAGAAAACGCATGCATTTTTAATATGGGCCCCTATGGGAAACACATGCGATTTTGCATGGTACTAAATGGTACTAATGGTACCATGCGTTTTTGCATGCATTTTTGAAGGCAGCTCCTCACATAAGTGTAAAAACGCATGCCAAAAACGCATGGCACTTTACTTTAGGCATGCGTTTTTGCTATTGGGGCATGCGTTTTTACTATTAGGGCATGCGTTTTTTGCATGGGGGCATATGGGTGCGTTTTTACATGCGCTTTTAGAAACGCAGGTCTCCAAAAACGCATGTAAAAGCTGCAAGTGTGACCCTAGCCTTACCCATGGCCTTAGGAATGTCAATGCATTCTTCGTGTCCAGCAGTGGGAAGGCCAATATAAACACAACGGTTGAGCTCAAGCGTTACCACGAAAGGCAAGATCCCTCGCCAAGCCAGCTTGGACGCCAAATGCGTAAAAGCAGGTACTGATCCTTTCTTTTTTCCTTCACAGTTACCACCTTCCAAATATAACGAGCAGGATGGCACAACGTGTATGTGAGACGTGGACGCTGTCACGGTATAGCGATGCGGAGAACACCCCACCTGACACTGCCCCGGAGCGGGTTGCGCCCTCCACCCAGCCCTTGGCATGGGTAGCCAGGAAAGGGTGTGTGTGCGCTTGGAGCCAAAAGTGAGAGCCCCTCTGGACTCCCCTCCCCGCCTCACCGGGTAAGTGAACAAACAATAAGAGTAGTGGTGTTTCACCAGCGGCATCCCCTTTTTTGCTGCCCGGAGGACAGTCGGGACAGGAGCCTCCCACTTATTCTACACCTCTTATGCCTCTTCACAGTGTCAGACTATTATCAGGCTCAACAGGGTCTTCTTTTCCCGCTGATTCCGCCAAGCCTGTACCCTTGGCTGTGGTTTCGCTAGATAGTAGGAAGGGACAGTGGGAATCTCATTCATCCATTCATGCGCCTCACTAATTAGATGACGAGGAATTTGGATACCTTAAGAGAGTCATAGTTACTCCTGCCGTTTACCCGTGCTTCATTGAATTTCTTCACATTGACATTCAGAGCACTGGGTAGAAATCACATAGTGTCAACACCCGTCTCAGGGCTTCGCGATGCTTTGTTTTAATTAAATAGTTGGATTCCCCTGGTCCGCACCAGTTCTAGGTCAGCTGCTGGGAGTCGGCCAAGGCGAGGCGCCATCCGGCCTGACACCCCCGTCGCGAACCCCGGCGTTGAGGGGAGGGGGTGGCGGAGAGGTGCCGCAGCCAGAGCGATCCATGGGAAGGGCCCGGCTCGAGCCCAGAGTCGCCGCCACTGCCCGCCTGGAAGCCCCTGCACAACCGTGCCCGGCGGCCTGTCCCCGGGACCCCCGATGCCCCCATGCTCCCTCGCGGCTGATGGAGGGAGAGCGGGGAGAGGAGCGGGCAGCTGGGGGCAGGCCGGAGGGAGTGGACTACAACGCCTCGTCCAGCCGCAGCACGCGGTCAAACCCGATTCGCGCCCCAACCGGCCCAGCCCTTATAGCCAATCCTTATCCCGAAGTTACGGATCTGAATTGCCGACTTCCCTTACCTACGTTGTTCCAACATGTCAGAGGCTGTTCACCTTGGAGACCTGCTTTGGATATAGGTACAGCCCGGGGCGAGATTTACACCAATGATGCGCCCCCAGGCTATGGGGTACTCGGGAACCGGGCCGGTGCTGTCTGGGAGGGGTATCACAGTAGTCGTGACCTGGTCCTGTGGCCTAGGATCAGTTCAAAAAGGTGTATTTACAAGGGATTTGTCGTGACACCACCTGGGGTATGTGGTTAGTAGAAGCACCGCTGCCGTATTCCTGCTGGGGACAGTGACTTGGGGCAGCGTGGATGGTAAGCCCTCCTCGGGTAGGGCTGGAGGGTCCCCAGGGCAGGAGGGATGGATTGGATAGGGCTTTGCAGGGCATTATAGTTCACACAGTCACTTACTTTGCTGCAGCTTCTCCAGTCAGTGTGCAGGGCTGACAGGCTGTGGCTCCTCAAGTGGGACTTTTCTGCGACGGTGCAAGTATAGAGCTCCGTTACAGGGCACCGGGCAATAGACGTAATTAACATACACAGACTCCATTTCTTAGTCTGTTTACTGGAGTGTAATTAGTTGTTACAAACTGTCCCTGGAGTCTGGAGAGCAGTTCAGGGTATTTCTTACCCGGCCGAGTTGTATTGGCTTCCTCACTGTGCTTGTGTAGTGGCCCTGCAGTTGCTTCAGCTAGGCTGCCGGCCCTGTCTCTGTCTACGTTTACCAGTCTGACAGGCAACTCGAGTCCTTCGCTTTTCCACCCCACCCGGGAAGTTAGTGTTTTTGGATTCTATATGTTGCTGTATCCCTGGCATTGGGTAGCTGGAGAATCTGGAGTCCCGCACTTTCCGGTGTTCACTGTCAGAGTGTCTGAACCTGCACAGTCTCGGACTCCGGTGTCCATTCTTGTGGTGTTCCTCTGAGGGAGGGGAAACACGGGTGATGCAGTCTCCCGGTAGGTTTCTGTTTCTCTCCTCTTTCCTCAGACCCACGCCTTAGGCCTGGTGTTCAGCAGTGAACCTTGGGATGATCCTGGCACAGCTCGTTTACACCCAGGTCTGGTTCTCAGTTTGCACAGAACCTGTCCTCTTCACAGCACTCCCAGGAGCTGAACTGAACTGTGCTCTTCGCAGTCCTCCTTGGAACTGCACTGCTCTTGTTGCTTCTCAAATCAGAATATATAGGGGAGCTCACCTTGAAGCCGGGCTTGGTCTTCCCCTTCTGTCTGGGAGGTGTTGGTGTTGTTTTTGTGTTGCCTGAGTGGAATACCTCTTACTGCTCTCTGGTGAAACCTAACAATCGTGACACTGTGGCACTGTGACTCTGGGGTGCCACATTCCCCCTTAGTGAAAGACAGTACTCCGGGACTGTGGCAATTTTTCAACAAATAACATATATAACAATTTAAATTTACAGAGTCTTAAAAGTAAAAATTACAAAAACTAATAAAATATAAAAATAGTCCAAAATAGTTCAAAAGTAGTCTCTCCGGTGACTAGTCCATTTCCCACCGGGGCTGGCGAATATTATGTACAAGAATGTCTTTACCACAACCAGTCCAGTGGTATATTATGGTCCATTTTTAAATAAAGTTCAGTTCAAGAATATGCAAATAGATCATACAGGAAAGTCTCTGTAGGTACTGGGCTTTATGGTTTTAACATGGGCAATCACGGTGGCTCAAGTGTTTAGCACTGCAGCTTTTGCAGCACGGAGGTCACAACATGGGTCTTGCAATCATGCCAACTGCATAAGTGCTAACTGTAGAAGTGCAGTTACACCAGGCAAGAATCTAATGGTCATCTCTTCTCTCTTCATACAGGTATATGAATCTATCACTTCAATTCACTCATCTTTCCTGCCTGGCTCTCTTCACAAGAGAGGTATATGAATCTATCACTTCAATTCACTCATCTTTCCTGCCTGGCTCTGTTCACAAGAGAGGTATATGAATCTATCACTTCCTGCCTGGCTCTCTTCAAAAGAGAGATATATGAATCTATCACTTCAATTCACTCATCTTTCCTGCCTGGCTCTCTTCACAAGAGAGGTATATGAATCTATCACTTCAATTCACTCATCTTCCCTGCCTGGCTCTCTTCACAAGAGAGGTATATGAATCTATCACTTCAATTCACTCATCTTTCCTGCCTGGCTCTCTTCACAAGAGAGGTATATGAATCTATCACTTCAATTCACTCATCTTTCCTGGCTGGCTCTCTTCACAAGAGAGGTATATGAATCTATCACTTCAATTCACTCATCTTTCCTGGCTGGCTCTCTTCACAAGAGAGGTATATGAATCTATCACTTCAATTCACTCATCTTTCCTGCCTGGCTCTCTTCACAAGAGAGGTATATGAATCTATCACTTCCAAAGTCACAAACGACCTACTGACTGCCAAAAGCAAGCGCCACTACTCTGTTCTCCTCCTCCTCGACCTGTCAGCCTTCTTCGACACTGTTGATCACTCCCTTCCACTACAGATCCTGGAATCTCTTGGCATCACGGACCTTGCCCTCTCTTGGATCTCCTCATACTTAACGGACCGCACCTTCAGCGTCACCCACTCCCACACATCCTCCTCGCTCTACCCCCTATCTGTCGGGGTCCCCCAGGGCTCGGTTCTTGGACCATTACTGTTCTCAATCTACACTCTCGGCCTAGGGCAACTCATTGAGTCCCATGGCCTCCAATATCACCTCTACGCCGACGACACCCAAATCTACCTGTCTGGCCCTGACATCGACTCCCTTCTATCCAAAATTCCACACTGCTTGTCCGCCATGTCATCCTTCTTCTCTGCTCGCTTCCTTAAGCTGAACATGGACAAAACCGAGTTCATAGTCTTCTCCCCAAGACGCTCCCCCTCACTACCTGACCTATCCATCGTCGTCAACGACTGCTCTCTCTCTCCAGTCCCCCATGCCAAGTGCCTCGGGGTTATCCATGACTCTTCCCTCTCCTTCAAGCCCCACATCCAGGCCCTCGCCACCTCCTGCCAACTCCAGCTCAAAAACATCTATAGGATTCGCACTTTCCTTGACCACGATGCTGCTAAAACCCTTATTCACGCTCTCATCATCTTCCGCCTCGATTACTGCATTCTCCTGCTCACCGGCCTCCCCAATACCTCCCTTGCACCTCTTTAATCTATCTTGAACTCCGCTGCCCGCCTAATCCATCTGTCTCCCCGGTACTCCCCTGTCTCCCCCTCTGCCAAGCCCTTCACTGGCTCCCTACTTCCCAGAGATCCCGGTTTAAAACATTAACCATGACATACAAAGCCATTCACAACCTGTCCCCTCCATACATCTCTGACATAGTCTCCCGATACCTACCCTCATGCAACCTGTGATCCTCCCAAGAGCTTCTCCTCTACTCCCCCTCATCTCCTCTTCGCACAACCGCATATAAGATTTCTCCCGTGCTTCACCCAGACTCTGGAACTCACTGCCCCAACACATCAGACATTCTCCTACCCTAAGAACCTTCAAAAGAAGCCTGAAGACCCACCTGTTCCGCCAAGCCTACCACCTGCAATAAGACCCGGTCCACCACACCGCCTCATCACGGGAATTTCCCCCTCCCACTGTATCCCCACCCACCCCTCGTAGACTGTGAGCTTTTGTGGACAGGATTTCTCCCCTCTTGTTTCTCTACAACCGAATTGTCAACATTTATTGTTACTTGTATTGTTACTATGTTACTTGTCCTAGTCTGCCCTTTTTAGCATGTAAAGCGCCATGGAATATAATGGCGCTATATAAATAAATAATAATAATAATAATCTGCAAGGAGTTTGTATGTTCTCCCTTGTTTGCGTGGGTTTCCTCCCACATTGCAAAGACATACTGAAAGGATGTTTAGATTAGTTTAGCATTACTGATGTATGTAAAGATCTACGGAATTAATAGCGCTATATTAATGAATAAATATGATTATTATTATATTATATATAAATAAACAAACAAAAAAGGTCCCTATGGGTGTCTCACTCCTGGCCGTAAGTGCTGCAGGCCTACTGGCCCTCGGGTCACCGCATAATGTGGCCAAGGTCTCAGTCTCCGTAATTAGCATCTTACGCCACTCTCTCCTCACCCCTTCTGTACAATATGTTTACCGGGTTCTATTCACACTTCTTTACACTAAAACATATGTACATTACTGGTATTCACATTTTAATCTTTATAACGAGCTGGTAACTGACCCTGTGTGCTGCATAGTCACCTTCTTACTACAAGTGTACCGGGCGTACTCAGTGTTAGGCTATGTGCAGAACTATATTTTTCTTGTGTTTCTAGTTCTGATGAGGATGGGGATCTACTAGTAGGACTGGCAAGTTCACTGGGCTCAGGAATCTGTTCTTCCTGTTCTTCCTCTAAGTGTTCAACTTCCAGTTATTCTAATCTTGGGACTTCTTCTTGCTGCACGGGTTCAGGTGGTAGTGCAGGCACTGGTTCAGGTACCACTATTTGATGAAATGCAAGCATTGGGACTAATACTGCTCCATGATACTTCATCCAGGTTTTTGGAAAATCCCCTAAGACTGTATGGCACACATCTTCTTTCTTATGGGGATGTCACACGCGTCAATGTCGCCAGCGATCTTATCGCTGGCGACATTGAAGGCTGATTGCTGGAGAGCTGTCACACAGGCAGACTCACCAGGGATCAGTACCAGCTAGAACGCTGGTAAACATGTGAACAAGCGGGTAACTAAGCGTCGTGCGGTGCTTGGATACCCTCTGTTTACCATGGATACCAGCTCCCAGCGCATGCTGAGAGGCATGTGAAACGTCATGTGCAGCAGCGACATTGCACGCGATATTGATGCATGTCACATCCCCATTAGTTTCATCTGTTACAATTACAGGATCTTCTGGTGTCTTCAGGGTTTCAGGACACAATTTCAAGTGGTCTCTAGATACTGCTGAGGATGTCTTGCCTCCATCTTTGCTGTTTAAACATACTTTAGTATTGTCAAAGTTTGGTGGGAGAACAGTGTATGATGTTGGTTCCCATTGATCATCCAATTTGTGAGTCCTTCTGTTCCTTTTTAAAACTTGTTCACCAGGTTGCAAAGGAGCTGCTGAAGCATGTTGGCTAAAGGTTCTTTGTTGCTTCTCTTTTGCTTGCTGGAGACTTCTCTGAACACATTCTTGGACTTGGAGATACTTTTGTTTACGTAGGGTATCCTGTTGTGAATTCTGCTTTGTGGGCTCCCTCCTGTGGTTGTGGCTAGTAATGCAGTTGATCCTGTTTTGCAGTCTTAGTCAGGTAAATTGGATCATTGGAATTTAGACTGGGGTATTTAGGTTTACAAGATTTCCTCAGTCCTTGCCAGTTGATAATTGTTCCTGGAGGTGTTTCACCTCTGCCTGCCCTGCTGCATAACTTCCAAGCTAAGTGAATGTTTTTGTTTTCTTGTGGCATACATGCTGTGTGCTTGTTTTGGAATTGTTTAATTTTGCTCAGAGTTGCGGGTTGATATTTAGTCTGCATGTCTGTCTTAACCTGCTCTCTGTTAGGAAGTTTTCTTCCTAGGATTAATGTGCTATTCATTTGTTGTTGGCTTGTACAGTTTTTGATTGTGTCATCATAGTTGGATTCACAGGAGTTCCGCAAATTTAGAGGGCGCCGAGTCTTGAGTAGACTCAGGGGTATTTTTGTATTATCTGTTGTGGATGTTTTTGAAAGGATTTTTATACTGACTGCAATAGTATTCTGTCCTATCTTTATCTATCTAGCTAGAGTGGCCGCATTTGCTAGATTCTGTTTTCTGCCTGAGTGTGTCTTTTCCTCTCTTACTCACAGTCAGTATTTGTAGGGGGCTTTCTATCCTTTGGGGGTTCTGTTCTGAGGCAAGAAAGAATTCCTGCTTCTATCTTTAGGGGTAGCTAGTTCTCCTGCCATGTTGAGGTGTCTAGGGTATGGTTAGTCACATCCCGCGGCTACTTCTAGTTGCTGAGTTAGGTCAGGAACTGCGGTCAGTATAGGTACCACTTACTCCTGTGAAACATATTCATGCGGCTCCAAGGTCACCAGGTCATTACAGTACAACTGGCCCACAATGAGTTAAATGCATCTCAGAAGAAGGGAAGAAAGGTGTTTAGGCATTTTTTTTATGCAGCCTGCTTTGTTTTTTCTTCCCTCTTTTTCTCTGGGTGGCTGTGGAGTCTTGTGCTAGCATGGATGTTCAGGAATTAGCTTCTCGTGTAGACCAGCTTGCTGCTAGGGTACGGGGAATTTCAGATTATATTGTTCAGACTCCAGTTTTGGAGCCGAAAATTCCCACTCCTGATTTGTTTTTTGGTGAAAGGTCCAAATTTTTGAGTTTTAAAAACAACTGTAAACTGTTTTTTGCTCTGAGACCTCGATCCTCTGGTGATTCTATTCAGCAGGTTAAAATTGTCATCTTCCTGCTGAGTTGTGATCCGCAGAATTGGGCGTTTTCTCTTGAATCTGGGAATCCAGCGTTGCTTAATGTTGACTCCTTTTTTAGGACTATAATATGATGAATCTAATTCTGTAGATCAAGCTGAAAAGACGTTGTTGGCCCTGTCTCAGGGTCAAGAGGCGGCGGATGTATATTGTCAAAAATTCAGAAGATGTCCTGTGTTAACTACCGTAAATGGAATGATAATGCTTTGGCGGCAGTTTTCAGAAAGGGTCTTTTTGAATCGGTTAAGGATGTAATGGTGGGGTTTACCACACCTTCCAGTCTGAGTGATTCTATGTCTCTGGCCATTCAGATTGATCGGCATTTGCGGGAGCGCAGAACTGTGTGCTCTGTGGCGTTGTCCTCAGAGCAGAATCCTGAGCCAATGCAGTGTGATAGGATTCTATCCAGGACTGAACGGCATGAATTTAGACATCAGAATAGGTTGTGTTATTATTGTGGCGATGCTTCTCATGTCATTTCTGTCTGCCCTAAGCGGACAAAGAGGGTCGCTAGTTCATTTATCATCAGTGCTGTACAACCTAAATTTTTATTATCTGTGTCCTTGATTTGTTCATTATCATCATTTTCTGTTATGGCGTTTGTGGATTCAGGCGCCGCCTTAAGCTTAATGGATTTTGAGTTCACCAGGCGTTCCTTTGCAGCCTTTGCAGAACCCTATTCCTCTAAGGGGCATCGATGCTACACCCTTGGCTAAAAATAAGCCCCAGCTTCGGACTCAGGTGACCATGCGTTATGGCGCCAGCTCATTAGAAAGATTGTCGATTTCTGGTTTTGCATAATTTGCACGATGCGATCATGCTGGGTTTTCCGTGGTTGCAGGTACATAATCCTGTTTTAGATTGGAAGTCTATGTCTGCGACTAGTTGGGGTTGTCAGGGGGTATATGTTGATGTTCCTTTGATGTCAATCTCCTCTTCCTTTTCTGAGATTCCGGAGTTTTTGTCTGATTTTCAGGATGTATTCGATGAGCTCAAGTCCAGTTTTCTTCCACCACACAGGGAGTGCGATTGACTTGATTCCGGGCTGTAAGTTTCCTAAGGGTCGACTTTTCAACTTGTCTGTGCCTGAACATGCTGCCATGCGGAGTTATATTAAAGGGATCCTGTCACCTCCAAAACGCCTCATAAGTTAGCAAAACATGTCCCTGCAGCATCACTAATCTCACACGCCTTTTGTCTCCTAAAAGCATCTTGTGAAAGTGCATAAAAACGTTTTAATACTTACTCATTAGTGATTATAATTAGCAGGGGCTATATTCTTTAGTCACCAGGGCATGTTGTTTTGCAGCCTCGAGGATCCACCCCCTCTCTATCTGTGCTGCTGTGATGTAGAGCTGAAGGCAAGACTAATGATTTGCTTTCTGTGAGTGATAGAGAGGGGGGAGGGCAGAGCCTGCACAAGCAGAGCACACAGACAGAGAGAGGGTGGATCCTGGAGCCTGCAAAACAGCCCACCCTGGTGACTAAAGAATATAGGACCTGCTAACTATAATCACAAATGAGTAAGTATTAAAACGTTTTTATGCACTTTCACAGGATGCTTTTAGGAGACAAAAGGAGTGTGAGATTAGTGATGGAGTGCTGCAGGGACATGTTTTGCTAGCTTAGGAGGCATTCTGGAGGTGACAGGATCCCTTTAAGGAGCCTTTGGAGAAAGAGCATATTTGGCCGTCTTCTTCACCGTTGGGAGCGGGGATTTTTTTTGTTGCTAAGAAAGATGGCTCCTTGAGACCCTGTATTGATTTTTGCCTCTTGAATAAGATCAAGGTCAAGTTTCAATACCCTTTACCTTTGTTTCCGACTTGTTTTCTAGGATCAAGGGGGCAAGTTGGTTTACTAAGATTGACCTCCGGGGGGCATATAATCTTGTGCGTATTAAGCAGGGTCACGAATGCAAGACGGCGTTCAACACGCTCGAAGGCCATTTTGAGTAACTTGTGATGCCATTCGGGCTCACTAATGCTCCATCCGTTTTTCAGTCCTTTATGCATGATATCTTTATTCCTATTGGGAAAATTCTCATGAGGCTTGGATTATTTTGCCATGCCCTAGAGAATTGTGTGACAGGTATGATTCATTGTTTTTTTTCCCGTTACCTCTAAGAACCACTAATATAGTGAAACGTTACAGAATATATGACGGTTTATATACTGTTTGTTGTTTGATTTATGTATTAATTGTTGTTTGTTTTTTCCATGGCCATTACACTTCTCTAGGCAATTTACATATGCCAACTCTGTCCTCTTCTGATAAACCTCGCTGACCTGTAGAGGCGAACCCGTTATCTCACCATAGCTGGAAAGAGACCCAGGACAGCGACCCGGCTATTAGCTTAGTCAAGGAGCTGGTAACCAAAGAACACTCCTGCCTGAGTCCAGAAGATCCACAAGAAGCCAACCGCCTATGGAAGGAGAAAGGGAAATTGTTTGTCTATCAATCCCAGAACCCATGAATTGATCTGTCAGATCGTGGTCCCAAAACGAGATGTACAGATGGTACTAGAAGCTTATCACAAGGATGCTGGACACTTTGGCTGGAAGAAACTGGAGATGTTGCTGAAAGACAGCTTTTACTGGGTTGGCATGAGAAGTTCCATAGAGAGATGGTGTAAAAGCTGTGGACCATGTCACCTGAGAAGAAAAGACCAGCAAAGCCAGAAAGCTCCATAACAGCCAATTATCATCAAGAAGCCTCTAGAGATTGTTGCCTTGGATCATGTGAAGCTGACACCCAGCAGAACCGGGTATACCTACGCTGGTACCATGGTTGACTACTACTCTACATTCTTAGTAGTAGCACCAGTCAAAAATTTAACTGCAGAAGTAGCAGCCAAGACTTTACAGAACTGTTTTTGTAGACCCCATGGTTACCCAGACCAGGTAGTAACAGATCAAGGTTCTGCATTTGAATCACAACTGTTCCAAGGATTCCTAGGCCTGTACAGTTGTAAGAAGATCAGAACTACACCGTATCATCCACAGGCAAATGGTCTTTGTGAGAAAATGAACAACATTGTCATCGATATTTTGAAGACCTTACCACTTGAAGAGAGAAATCAGTGGCCAGAAAAACTACCTGATTTAATAGATTTCTATTATCACATAGCTGTAAGTTCTGCTAACTACACACCAGCATACTTGATGCGAGCAAGACCTGGAAAACTCCCAATTGATTTGGAGATGGGAGCTGTTGAACCAGACCAAGATACTTCGGCAGAAGATTGAGATTACCACCGTCACCAGCAGTACGAGGAAGTTCAGGAATGCGTGGAAAAGAACTTAGAACAAGTCAGAAGCAAGCAAGAACATGACTTTAACAAGAATGCTACAGCTGAAACCTTGATACCTGGTGAACTAGTTCTCAAAAGGAAGAGAAGATCCAATAAACTAGATGACCAATGGGAAGCTGAACCGTACTCAGTCATTCCATCAAATTTTGACAATTCCAAAACCTGTATAATCAGTCGGGATGAAGATAGAACATCATCGACAGTGTCTAGAGATCATCTAAAAAGATGTCCTGACCAACTGAAACCACATAAAGAAGTCAACAGTTATTCAACAGCAGTTGAGGAGAAAAGAGAGAAAGTAATCCACACTGTACTAAGAGACTTCCCAGAAAACTGGCCTCAATGTAATGGAGCCATCATAGTACCAGTACTTTCCTTTTATCAACCTGTAGAAGAACAAGTACCAGTACCAATACCAAAAGAACCAAGAAGAGTAGAAGAGCCTGTTCAAGTACAAGAAGTACAGCCTGTTGTATCAGAACTAGAGATTCCTACAATCAATGAACCTGCTAGTCCTACTGTAAGACTAAGGCCTCGCAGACAATTACCTGCTTTACCACCTTACACAGAATTGAGTACACAACATGAGACTCCTGTGGTCATGTCACAGTACACAAGGTCAGATCCCATCCAGGTATGGAGAATGGGTACAAAATGTAAAAGTGTGTAGCAGCAGGGTAAACACGTGTGGGGCCCGTGACTGCACGAGTCTGGCACTGGCTCCATCCCACCGGCAGCCCCCCCAACTCAACTCCAGTTACTCCTGCCGCCCAGCAGCAGCGCACCCGCAGCGCACCCGCGGCTGTCACTGAGGGTAACTCCTGCGCCCCCAGACGGGTCTACCAGATGGGAGGGTGGCCTCCCTCTACACTGCTCCTTCTGATCGTCCTCCATTGCGGCCCCGCTGCAACCACCGGGCACCAGGAGTGATTCTGAGGCCGCACAGGCCTGGCACCGGCTCTATCCCACCGATAGCCCCCCAACACCGCTCCACTAAGTCCTCCCTCCACGCTGCATAGCATCCCTAGCTGCACCACACCACTGGCTGCATCTTATCCCTGACCACATCTCATCCAAGGCTGCATCTCATCAGTGGTTCCATCTCGTCTCTGGCTCCATCACGTCTCTGGCTGCACCTCATCCCTTGCTGCATTTCATCCCCGGCTGCATCTCATCCCCGGCTGCATCTCATCCCTGGCTGCACCTCATCCCCGGCTGCACCTCATCCCTTGCTGCATCTCATCCCTAGTATTGTATCTACACCTGCTCTCAGACTGCACCGCATCACCCTGCTTCACCTCATCCCCAAGTGCTTCGCATTTTTCTGGACTCTGTATGCCTCCATTTGCCATTGAACCATAGCTGCATCGCATCATTCTACTGCATCTCATAGCTTCATCGTATGACCCTTCTGCATCTCATCTCCATGTACTGGGCACCTGCTTGACTTTGCAAGACTCCTCAGCATTGGACATCCCCGCTGCATCCGTCCTCTAGCTGCATCCCTCCACCATGTGCCTTGTAATTGCCTGGACTTGATTGGCATTCATCCGCTTTACATACTCTTCCTGCTACATCTGTCCCCTGTCGCTCCTGACCCCTGCCTCCACCTCATCCCCCTTCCTGCTGCACCTGTCCCCCTGTCTCTCCTGTCCCCTGCCTCCATCTGAACCCCCGGCTGCATCTCCTCCTCTCAGTTGCTGCTGCTCCTCCCTTGCAATTGTTGCCCCCACACCCCTACTCCCCAACTGTATCTCAACCGCTGCCCACCTCTCACTCCCACTGCATCCTATATCCCAATGCAATGTTTCCCCTTCTCTTCACACTCACTCCTATCCTACTCCACTTCCTGCTATTCCCCCAATCCTTTTCCTGACAACACATTAACACTCTCCCCCTCCATCCTACCTAGCCATCTCACCCACTCCTCTGATCTTTTCCTCCACACCCAAGCCTTTGTCTCCAAACATGCTCGCCCGCCCCCACCTCCTAACCCTTTCCCTCCTCCTGCTACTTGCTGGTGACGTTTCCCCTAATCCTGGTCCCCCTCACCACATCCCCACAGTCACCTCCAGCCCACGCCCACTCCCCACTACTAACACCTGCAACCTTACACCCATTCCCCAAGCCGCCCCGACCCCTATCCCCCTATCTGGCGCACTCTGGAATGCCCGCTCGGTATGCAATAAACTCATTCATCCACAACCTCTTAATTTACAAAAAACTCTCTTTCCTTGGTATCACCGAAACATGTCTCACCCCTTCCGACACAACCTCCCCCACCGCCCTCTCCTAAGGCGGACTCACCCTCTCCCACACACCCCGCCCCAGCAACACCCGCGGTGGAGGTGTTGACCTACTCCTGGCCAAAAGCTGCTCCTTCACCCCAATTAGACCACCCTCCTCTGCCTTCATCCCCTCCTTCGAGGCGCACTCCATGCCCATCTTCTCCCCCTGCAACCTCCAACTGGCTGTCATCTACCGCCCCCCAGGAACATCCTCCACCTTCTTTGACCACTTCACAATCTGGCTTCTCCACCTCCTCACCTCCAACATCCCCACCATCATCATGCACGACTTCAACATCCCCATTGACACCCCCCACACCACTGCATCTAGACTCCTTTCTCTAACCTCATCCTTTGGCCTCTCCCAATGGTCCTCCTCCGCCACAAACAATGACGGCCACACCTCGTCTTCACCCACCTCTGTTCCCTCACCGACCTTGCAAACTCACCCCTCCTCCTATCCGACCATAACCTGCTGACCTTCCCCTCCCTCTCACCCCCCTACCACACTCCCCCTCTCCGGAAACTCCCTCACCCCCCTAAATAAACCTATTTAGAGGAAACTGAAGGATTTTGCAACACTGTTTGTGAAAAAGACTCACCAAAAATTTGCCCGGTAAATACCCATTGCACCTAGCAGCAGGCTGCCAGCTCCTCTGAGAGGCAACACAGGTGTCTGTATACCGGTGCTCAGTCACATACAACCCATAGATGGGGGGCAGTTGTAGCACCAGTGTCCGGCCATGCTGTCAGGGAGGTGACTGGTGGCATTTAAAGACACAAGGTTACCACAGAGCTCTGCCACTGAGGTATAGGTGAAGCATAGTGTCAGAGCAGCCTATTGGTCACGCCCTGCTATTAGATCAGGCAGACTGCTCCGCACTGATTATATGCCTAACAAATGATAGACACCAGCCAGAGGGCCCAGCCTCAAACTGCAGATAAAACAAGATGCAACAAAACACTAGAGATGAAAAATGTGAGGTGTAGATATTTTGGGCCAAAATACGTAAGCTCGTTACCCACCGTCAAGGGCACTCAAGCTTAAGAGTCCTTTTCATATGTTAACCATATATTTTGGCCCAAAATATCTACTAACACCTCACATTTTTCATCCCTAGTGTTTTGTTGCATCTTGTTTTATCTGCAGTTTGAGCCTGGGCCCTCTGGGGGGCATCTGTCATTTGTGAGGCATATACCTTCCCCGTCTGTGGTTTGTAGGTGACTGAGCACCGGTATACAGACACCTGTGTTGCCTCTCAGAGTAGCAATCAGCCAGCTGCTAGGTGCAATTGATATTTACCAGGCAATATTTTGGTGAATTTTTTTTTTATCCAGCTCATGGAACGCAAGCTGCGCGGGGCGCACTTGCTATGTGTACGATGTGCACTTGCGATGTGTGCGGTGCGCACACGTGATTGTGAAATCATAACTCTAAGTGTTGGGAGCGACGGTGTGAGGGGATAAAAGGGATACAGTGCTCCAGTGCTGCTTAAACTCGACTCAGTGTCTTGAAATGAGGTGCCTATATGGTGCTTCAAAAAGTGACCTATGACATAGGATACTGAGGCATCTGTAGAGAAAAAAGAAGAAGGAAGCACGTTAACACTTGTCAAATCAAATATAGATAAGATGCAAATTTAAACATAAATAGAAACATTGGTGGACCACAGTAGTATTGGAGTATTGGTCAGGATGCAGTAATTAGCAAAATGATCACAATCTCCATAGCCATAGTGGAGATATGGAGAATGAATCAACATGGGGGGCAGAAATCCATAAGGACAAAGAAAAATGGGTACATCCTATAATGTACACATACTTTACCAAATGGTGTTATGTCTTTCACAAAAACATGGATGTATAAATCTTTCAGATAGGGCAGACTTGTGTCTACCTTTCAATGAAAAAGGGACACTATGTACCTACTATGGATAAAGAGTACTAAGAAAAAACTTTGTACTCTATTCATACCGTGTGGTTCCAGGGTCTTGAGTGTGTGCATCCAGTATGTTTCCCTCTCTTTGAGGAGTCGTATCCTGTCTTCCCCCGTCTGTTAACTGGGATATGATCAATCACCTGAAATCTCAGTTGTGATACTGAATGACCTCTGGAAATAAAATGTGCTGGAACTGGCAAAAGAGTGTGTCTACATGTTATTGTGGACTTATGTTTACTTATGTGGTCCCGAATATGCTGGATAGTCTGTCTAACATACCCGAGACCTCACGGGCATTTGAGTAAGTAAATGACATATGTGAATTTGCAGGTGTAAAAGTTCTTGATGTGAAATCTCTTTCCCATCATGGGGTGAGTGAATGTGTTTCCTCTAGTCATGTTCGAGCACTGTCTGCAGCATAGGCATGGGAAATTGCCCGTGCATGGTGCCGCCAATGTTAGTTGTCGTGATGAGGGTTTCAGGCTGCCGATGTCATCTCTGAGAAGTTTGGTTTTTAAGTTATTGGGTCTCTTATGGCAAAAGAGTATTGGATTTTGAAACTCTTTGGTGGTTGGGTATGCTTGTCCCAAAATTGGCCAATCTTCTCTAATAACTCTGTGTATGAGTCTTTGATATGGGTGGTATGTGTTCACAAATGCCATCCTGTCTATATTCTTGTGCGTCCTGTTCGTGCTGTTTGAAGAGGTGAAGGCTACAGTTGGTGGATAACCCCTCGTAATGAATTTCTGACTCACCTCAGTGTGTCTTAATTGTTTGACCATTGGATCAGAGACTATTCGGTCAACTCAAGTGTGTTGTGACATGGGTAGTGCCTGTTTAACATATCTGGGGTGACAACTCGAAAAATGTAGCAATGAGTTGTGGTCTGTCAGTTTGACGTAGAGGTCTGTAGTAAGTCGTTCTGAGTCAATCTTTACCAGTGTGTCCAAGAAGTTAATCTGAAATAACAAAAATTGAGAGGCGCAATCTTGAATAATACCCGGTGGTCTAATGGGGATATATTGTTAGTGGCGGTAATCACCACTCACCTGGACTGGTTGTGCTGTCCGTGCACAACCACGGTGTCAGCGTGTAGCTGCTGATTCCAATTTATCGCTCCAAGCGTCGCCGCTCCCAGCCGTCTCCTTAGGTCACGTGTTCTGCCTAGGTCTTCTAACCAGGGATCTCTGACATCAGGGCAGGTTCTTTGATTGTCTAACTAAGCTTCCTCACTACTGTGCAGCTCCAGCCAGATCCCATAAGGGATAATGGTAAAGAAAGGCAGTAATT
>JARQOC010000002.1:331006823-331030979 GCA_033576535.1 Allobates femoralis | reverse complement strand
GAAAAACACGAGGGAAAGGTTTCCCTCTGGGTGACCCCTATCGATTACCTACCTGCAGATAACCCAAACAGAGTGCAAAGTCTAAATAAAAGGGAGATCTATTGGAACTACAAACTTGACACATTGTATCTAAAAGGTTTAAATGAAGTAAAGGACATGTTTTGAAGGTCTTCTTCCATCACGGACTGATCTCTGTTGTGAGAGGTGCACATTCAGCATCTCCCATCATCCTTGCTGAAGAATCCATCGGTGTATCCAGGTAGAGGCTCGGGTTATGTGGCTGGCTGGTAACGGCGGTGAATGAGGGTGGGTCCTTGGTTGGATTCACTATTTCTCTTCCCTGATCTGCGCGGCCAGTTTAAAACCTTTCAGAGTAGTATCCTGTGATCTTGTGATCTTGTTGAGCCATTTTTGTTAAAACCCTTGTCCTTTGCTCACTTGAGATAAGAATTTAGTGGATAGGACTTGTGATCCGTGGTGGCCGTGTAGGGGCTCACAAGCTTACGTGTTTTGACCAAAAGACAAACCAATACCCCACAATTTGTTATAGTTTAAAACTAACTAAATTTCCACAATTTCAGTTTTCTGTCATTGTGATTTTTTCTTGCACTCTTTTGTTGCTGTGTGTAGCTGGGCCTATGGGTGCGTTTGTTCCGGCGCAGGTAGCGGTGTTGAATGCCACAACAGCCCGCCTACTGAAATGGGGGCTTATGTAAGAGGCTGGGCATACACTGTGCAGGCCTGTGTGAACTGCGCCCTATATGGAGCCCATTGTGTGTGCAGGACAACCAGTGGTCGCTCCCTCTGTGTGAAAGGAGGTTGCTAGTGATTGGGTTCAGTTATAACCTGGGCAAAGCTGCAGACAGCACTGAGTGTAATGGTCGTCTGACCAGAATCTGCTGTGCTAAGAGAATTTATTTTCTATTTTGTCCTTTGCTCACTTGAGGTAAGAATTTAGTGGATAGGACTTGTGATCCGTGGGGAGCCGTGTAGGGGCTCACAAGCTTACGTGTTTTGGACCAAAAGACAAACCAATACCCCACAATTTGTTATAGTTTAAAACCCTTGAAAGCAGTTCATCCTTAACTCTCTCATAATGGAAATACAATCCCAGTGGAGAATCCTAGGTGTCTTTCCTCAGGGAAACAGGGGTATAGCATTCCCTTATGATTTATATTCATTTATTCTCCCTCCCTGTTTTTTCAGGCGCAAAAAGATTATCCTAAGACCTCAATGAGAGAATTAAATAGTGTGCAACATGTGAAGTTTCATTCCATAAAGGTAAAAGGCTGAAAGAACCATTTGATTCAATGATAAGAATTTAGGTTTTGGAAACACATAAGGAGAATTTGTGCGAGTTCGATGCTGGAGAAGGTTTTTAACAATAGATTTAACACCTTTTTTTATTTATTTTTAGCTTAATTGTGTATATTTATTAAAGGTTTAAAGGTAACTGTTTTATATGTGCTATTATATAAGGAATTGTTCAATTTCAGCTTGTAATCAGCGACATTTACTTTCAAACAAAAGGTGTGATGTGGGTCCACTGAACTCAAGTCGCTTGTGGTACTTTTACCTGTGATGTCACATTATATTTTGGATATAACTAATGATGGTAAGTGACTGTAATGCATTAGCCCTGATAAAGTAGCAAGTCAGCTATGAAACGTGTCGGCACAATTAAAGCTTTTTGGAAGTGATTGAGGATTGTCTCCTCTTGGTTGGTGTAGAATCAAAAAATCCCGGTTTCTCAGCAAACCCTTTCAAACTTGAACTTCATGAAGATCCACAGGGCCATTTTCATTACATGCGGCTTCAATTGGTTGTGACTCATAAAACCAGATAAGGTAAGTTGTACTACCTTTGGTGCACTCCTGTTATCACAGATAAAGCCCTATGTGTGCTCCCCTCTCTTTATGTTACTTTAGTTATTTACAATAAGGAATTTTCTCCATCTGTTTTCTCTTTAATAAAGTATTTTTCTCTGCGTCTTTCTTCTATAAACTATTTAGTCATTTGATTGGTTATGTGAGGGTATCATTGATGCCTCACATTTCAACAATAACAATTCAGGGGTTGATGACAGCTGATAATACTCATCTGTCATTAACCCCATTCTATTACCCCAACTGCCACCGCACCAGGGCAGCGGGAAGAGCTGGGGTGAAGTGCCAGGATTGGTGATTCTTATGCAGCCACCAATTCTAGGGGAACTGTGGCCTGCCATTTTTAGGGTGGTGAGGGCCTGTGAAAGATGTACTTTCCCACCATGAGAATACCAGACCTCAGCTGTTGGCTTTACCTTGGTTGGAAATGAGAAATGGAGGGGACCCTACACCATTTTTTTCAATTTATTTTATAATTTAAAAATATATAATTAGAAAAAATAGCTTGGATTACCAACCAAGGTTAAGCCGCCATCTGTGGTCTGCAGGTTTCAGCTGCCTGCTGTACAATAGTTCAAAGTATATTCAATTCACCTGCCCCCCTTGCTGTGCACAGTGAAGTCAAACACCGAATCGAAGGAAAAATACAGACCCAGCACATCTGCGACAAAAAAAACTAATTTTTATTCCATAAAATTGTAAAAGCATAGTCCAATTCCAATTTCATCCATTCAGTTGTGTCTGACTATTGGATACCATGTAAACCATTTTCCATCAAGCTTCTCTGTCAAAGCATCTTTCAGCTCTCTGATGCTCATTCCTGTGTCTTCCATTATTGTGTTCAGGCAATGGGTCTTAAGTCTTCCATGACCTCTACTGCCATTGACCTTACCAAGTATCATGTCCTTCACAAGGGAATTTTCTCTCATCACATGGCCAAAGTAAGACACTTTCTTTTTAAATGACTTTTCGTACTAGGGACGTCTGTGGATTGACCCGTTACAGAACTGCCTTATTTGTGATTTTGGCTATCTATGGGATTTGGGTACTCCTAGCTCATACAACAATTTCCAGAGCTTGTCATGTTCTATGCAGTTGAATGCCTTGGTGTAATCAATGAAGCACAGATAGAGCTCCTTCTGATACTCCCTCACCTTTTCCATGATCCATCTGATGTTGGCAAATACTGTAGATATAATTAAAAATGGCAGTGATGCTGCAGGAAACCATTGTCAGCTTGCTGCTTTCTTGCACAGTGTCTTATCTATAATTACATCGCTGGTAGGCTATGTTGACAGGCTGCATTTGTGTGGCTTTTTTTGTGCGGGCATATTTTCCAGCATTTTGTGGCTGCACTTTTTAGTGCAGGTAAAAAAACGCGGTGCTTTCACACACCAAATTTTTTATGGCCGCATTTTTCCACCAAAAGCGCAGGAGGAAGTGATATCACAAGGGGGGAGGAAGAATCCTATGTTCCTCCCCCCATGTGACATGTCTTACAGTCATATGAAAAGTTTGGGCACCCCTCTTAATCTTACTCTTTTTTTTTGTTTAAAATAGTTTTTTTGCAACAGCTATTTCAGTGTGATATATGTAATAACTGATGGACACAGTAATATTTCAGGATTGAAATGAGGTTTATTGTACTAACCGAAAATGTGAAAAATGCATTATTTAAAAAATTGACAGGTGCAAAAGTATGGGTAGCTCAACAGAAAAGTGACATTAATATTTAGTAGATCCACCTTTTGCAAAAATAACAGCCTCTAGTCGCTTCCTGTAGATGTTAATGAGTTCCTGGATCCAGGATGAAGGTATTTTGACCATTCCTCTTTACAAAACAATTCCAGTTCAGTTAAGTTTGATGGTCGCCGAGCATGGACAGCCCGCTTCAAAACATCCCACAGATGTTCAATGATATTCCGGTCTGGGGACTGGGATGGCCATTCCAGAACATTGTAATTGTTCCTCTGCATGAATGCTTAAGTAGATTTGGAGCAGGTGTTTTGGATCATTGTCTTGCTGAAAGATCCATATCCGGCGTAACTTCAACTTTGACACTGATTCTTGAACATTATTCTCAAGAATCTGCTGATACTGAGTGGAATCCATGCGACCCTCAACTTTCAACAAGATTCCCGATGCCGTTATTGGCCACACAGCCCCAAAGCATGATGGACCCTCTCCCAAATTTGACACTGGTAGCAAGTGTTTTTCTTGGAATGCTGTGTTTTTGTGGCGCCATGCATAACGCCTTGTTGTATGACCAAACAACTCAATCTTTGTTTCATCAGTCCACAGGACCTTCTTCCAAAATGAACTGGCTTGTCCAAATGTGCTTTTGCATACCTCAGGCGACTCTGTTTGCGGCGTGCATGCAGAAACACTTCTTTTGCATCACTTTCCTATACAGCTTCTCCTTGTGCAGTGTGCGCTGTATTGTTGACCGATGCACAGTGACACCATCTGCAGCAAAATGATGCTGCAGGTCTTTGGAGGTGGTGCTGTGGATTGTTCTTGACTGTTTTTACCATTCTTTTTGTATCCTTCCCCTGAACAACTATGTTGAACAATCTTTTTTTTCATATCATTAGAGCTGTTTTGAGGAGCCCATGATGCCACTCCTCAGAGAAGATGCAACTAAGAGAACAACTTGCAAGTGGACACCTGAAATAGCTTTTCTCATAATTGGATACACCGGGCTATGAAGTACAAAGCTCAATGAGGTTACCAACCAATTTAGTGCTTCAGTAAGTCAGTAAAAAGTAGTTAGGAGTATTCAAATCATGAAAATCAGAAGGGTGCCCATACTTTTGCACCTGTCAAATTTTGAAATAATGCATATTTCACATTTTTAGTTAGTACAATAAACCTAATTTTAATCCTGAAATATTACTGTGTCCATCAGTCATTACATATATCACACTGAAATAGCTGTTGCAAAAAAACAATTTTAAACAAAAAAAAAAAAGAGTAAGATTAAGAGGGGTGCCCAAACTTTTTCATCTGACTGTACATGTCATACATTGCAAAAGTGAAATAAAAATGAACACAAAGGTATTAAAAATCAAAAAAATAAAATATCTCTCGGCTGCCTGTCTTGGGACCCGAGGGAAAGATGTCTGATCGCTGCAAGGACCTGAATCATCTGATTGGCCGTCAGTGAACACATCAACTGATTGCTACCAGCCAATCAGATAATTCAGGTCCTCGCAGCGATTGGACAACTTCTACTCAGGTCCCAGGACAGCCGGCGAAGTGAGTATTTTATTTTATTATTTTTATTACCTTTTGTTCACTTTTATTTCACTTTCTACAAGCCCGACTTGTCACACGGGGGAGGAACACGGGATCTTCCTTCCTCCATGTGACATCACTTCCTGCTTTTCCTCTTGCACCCCGCCTATAGGTACTAACATTGTGGCATTGTCTGAATGGCAATGCATAATTCCAGCGATTATAATGGGGCCTACAGAGTAAAGCGCACTGAAAAAAGCGCCAACATTTGACTTGTCAATTCTTTTTACAGACGCACTTTCGGCCCCAATAACGTGTTGGTAAATTAGGCAGCGTCTGAACGGCAAAAGTGAAACTCTATTTGCCGGCATAAACATACACGGCAAAGGCGTTGGCATGTGAACACAGCAGTAGAATAGTATTATTGTGCTGCTTGTGTAATTTAGTAAGAATGCATCTGGAAGACATGGAAACAGGATGGGAAAGTGAAAGTTAGAATTTATTAGAAAAAAATTATAATTTATACTAATCTTATACAAAAAGCCTTTCATGATACAGTATGTTACTAAATGTGCTCTCAATCAGACATTTCTTTATTGTGAAAATAACTCTAACTTATTTTTAGTTCAGTTTGTGGGGAAAAAGAGATTTTTTTTATTGTATTTATCATATTGTGCTAGGACACTTTTATGGTCTATTGCCAGACATCAGAACTGGCTAAGATCATTGTTTCCTGTGGTGAAGTTCCTGCCTGTTAACCAGAATCAGACTCTCATTTGAATATTTCCTAAGTTTACCACATGTTAGTATCAACGTGTTAAAGTATGACAAATGTGAACATACGCTCAGTTGCCCAGACAAGAGTGATGCATTAATATCTGGCAACCATCTTTCAGTCTCTTCAGTAATATAATCACGATCTCCAAAACAGACAAAATAATAATAGTTCATTTACGCTGTGGCTTATGAGACACTATAGGTGGATGCAATATTATTCATGAACTGAAAAGTATACCAGACCAAAAACTATTTATGCACAATTAGATGACGTTTGGAAAATTTACTTTGATGTGCTTCAATAAACGATAAACTGTCTTAATTTGTCAGTATTATGTCTGGATATTCTTTTTCAGATTGTGGATGGTCTCATGTCTGGTTTACACATAGCATATTTTCACTGTAATTTCTTTTTAAAAACTATAGTAATATTATAGTGTGGTTGAGATTGCCTGCCTTGTTTTCTGTAATGCATCATACCATGCCTTTTTATTACTGTGGGGTAACATACAACCACAGCAGTGGTACTGCAAACAGTTAGGTCCATACAATGAAGGAAATAATTATTTGATCCCTTGCTGATTTTGTAAATTACCCACTGACAAAGACATGAACAGTCTATAATTTTAAGGGTAGGTTAATTATAACAGTGAAGGAATATCAAAAATAAAATCCAGAAAATCACATTTTCTAAATTATATAAATGTATTTGCATTTTGAAAGGATAAATAAGCATTTGATTCCTCTAGCAAACCAGACTTAATACTTGGTGGCAAAACCCCTGTCGGCAAGCACAGCAGACATTTTTTGTAGTTGATGATGAAGTTTGAGCACATGTCAGCAGGAATTTTGGTCCACTTGTCTTTGCAGATCATCTCTAAATCATTAGGATTTTGATGCTGTCATTGCAACTCAGAGCTTCAACTCCCTCCATATTATGGGATTAAGGTCTGGAGACAGGCTACGCCACTCCATGACTTTAAGGTGCTTCTTTTTGAGCCACTCCTTTGTTGCCTTGGTGTATGGGTATTGTCATGCTGGAAGACACAGCCATGACACATTTTTAATGTCCTGGTGGAGGGAAGAAGGTTGTCTCTCAGGATTTTATGGTACATGGCTCCAGCCATTGTCCCATGGATGTGGCGAAGTAAGCCTTTGCTCTTATCAGAGAAACACCCCAAAACATAATGTTTCGTCACCGCCATGCTTGACAGTGGGGATGGTTTTTTTGGGTCATAGGCAGCATTTCTCTTCCTTCAAACACAACGAGTTGAGTTAAATGCCAAAGAGCTCAATTATTGTCCCATCTAAACCACAGCACCTTCTCCCAATGACTCTCGGAATCACCAAGGCTTTCATTGGCAAACTTCAGATGGGCCTGCACATGTGTCTTCTTGAGCAGTGGGATTTTGTGGGCACTGCAGGATTTTAATCCATTACAGCATAATATGTTACCAATGTTTTTGGTTACAGTGGTCCCAGCTGCCTTGGGATCATTAACAAGTGTAGTCACTCAGATTCTTCATGATCCTGGGTACACCACAAGGTGAGATTGCCCCGATCCGGGAGTATCCAGGAGGATCCGGGAACCGGATGCCAGCTGCTGAAGTTCAATGTGAGCTATGCTGAACTTCAGCACCTGGGAGCTGTCCCCTGTGAAGTGGTTCAGCACCATTTCACAGGGAACAGCTGCACTCTGCTGCATCTGGCTAAAAACAGGACTGGAGGGCATATTAACCCTCCGGTTCTTTATGCAAATTGGGTCCGGGGCTGTCAGGTTCACCCCAGACAGCCCCGACATGGTGCTGCCGTGATGTCAAGGCAGCCTTAATAGTTGGTAGGGGATCAAATACTTATGTCTCTCTTTAAAATGCAAATACAATTATATAATTTAGATACTGTGATTTTCGGGATTTTATATTTGATATTTTATCTCTCATTGTTAAAATTAACCTACCCTTAATGTTATAGACGGTTAATGTCTTTGTCAGTGAGCAAACTTAAAAAATCAGCAAGGGATCAAATAATTCTTTCCTTCACTGTATATATATTTGGACACTGACACAAATTTTGTTTTTCTTTACCTGTTTACTGAAACATATTCAACTTATTTAAAGTTATTTTATCGACAAGTTATTTATTTATCAACAAGTTATTTAATCAACATGGACATTAAGTCCAGACTTTTAGCTTTCCTTTGAGTGTCTCTACATTAAAATTGTATAAAGGTTTAGGAGTGTCAGCTCCTTTACATGTGCCACCTTGTTTTTAAAGGGACCAAAAGTAATTGGACATTGACTCAAAGGCTGTTTCATGGGCAGTGTGTGGGCAATTCCTTCATTATTTCATTCTCAATAAAGTACATAAAAGGCCTGGAGTTGATTTGATGTGGTTATATTTTGAAGATTTTGCTGAGAAGTAAACATGCGGTTAAAGCAGCTCTCTATGCAGGTGAAACAAGTTATCCTTCATCTGTGAAAACCATAATAACCCATCCGAGAAATTGCTACAATATTTTGAGTGGCAAAATTTACAGTTTGGTACATTCTGAGATAAAAAAAAAGCCCAAGTGACCTCAACAATGCAAAAAGACATGGATGCCCACGGAAGGCAATGGTGGTGGATGATCACAGAATAAATTACCATGGTGAAGAGAAATTCCTTCACAACCGCCAACCAAGTGAACAGGATGTAGGCGTATCAATATCAAATCTACCATAAAGAGAAGACTACTTGAAAGTAAATACAGAGGGATCACTGCATTGTACAAGTCACTCATAAGCCTCAAGAATAACAAGGCTAGATTGGACTTTGCTAAAAAAAAAATCATAAAAATCCAGCACAATTCTGGAAGAATATTCTTTGGACAGATGAAACTAAGATCAATCTTTTCCAGAATGTGGTATGCTTTGAATCATAACAGACACAGACACACTGTGCGTAGGCAAATCTGAACTGTAAAGTTCAGAGACTGTAACAAACACCTAGTTTTTGGGCACGGACCCTGAACACTGACTTCACTGAGAAGTCCATGTTACTGCTTGGGTTTGGGTTTCGGGGCCAGGAGAGCTGTAAAAGGAAACAAATCAGTGATTTAACATCAGCAAGACTACTTACTGGCTCCCGCTCATGAATCTCCTGCTTACTCACTGCACAATAGATGCTAAAATGTATGGGTTGTTTCCAGGTTACTGCACTGGCTCCAACAATCAGTCTCAGACTCCCACTCTCTGTGATGGCATCTGTTATTGGCTGTTGTGCCCCTTACTGATTGTGCCGACATCTGTGATTTGTTGCCATAGGCAACCAAGTAATAGAAATAAGCATTTTATTACAACTAGCTGTAGTACCCGGGTGTAACTGATGTTAGCTATAGCAAAATAGAATTTGAATATGTCATATTAATGACCTGTAAGAAAATAGAAGCTGAGCTGTGATTGGTTGCTATAGGCAGCCTAATAAATCTCCAGCCAACAGTAAACCCTCCCCCTGGCCGGGCAGTATATGTTACCTCACACATACACATAATAGACAGCTCATGTGACTGACATCTGCCTTAATTCCTTATATGGCACATGTGTTGCACATTGGCTGTTTTTAATCAGATGTTTATGTTTGGAAATTAAAGATAGCACACGTATGAGGCGAGTTGTGTGAAGTGATTTGTGCACCTCTGTGTCTGTCTGTGTGGTGTGTGTGTCCCTGGGGTGTGTGGTGTGTGTCCCTGGGGTGTTGTTGTGTGTGTGTGTCCCTGTGGGGGGGTGTCTGTGTGGGGTATGTGTGTCTCTGTGTTGTGTGTGTCTCTTTGTGGTGTGTGTGTGTCCCTGTGGGGTGAGTGCATGTGTCCGTCTCTATTGGGTGTGTATGTGTGGTGTCCCTGTGGGGGGGTCTGTGTGGTGTGTGCGTGTCTCTTTGTGGTGTGTGGTCTGTGTGTCCATGTGGGGTGAGTGCATGTGTCCCTATAAGGGGCTATGTGTGTGTGTCCCTGTGGGGGAGTCTGTGTTGTGTGTGTGTGTCCATGTGGGGTGAGTGCATGTGTCGCTAAGGGTGTGTGTCTCCGTGGGTGTGTGTGTGTGTGTGTCTCTGTGTTGTGTGTGTCTCTTTGTGGTGTGTGTATTTGTTCGGTGCATGGTGAGTATCCAATATTGGGGCTGCACCTTAGCGACTATACACTTGCTTTTACTCTTTGTGTGCGTGTGGTGTGTGTATACATGTCCCCGTGCGTGGTGAATATCTCATGTTGGGGCCCCACCTTATGTGATATATGCTGGTATGTGCGTTAGTCTTTGGTGCTATCATTAAGCCCCTCTCATTCACAACTGTCAACTGGTAACTGTCACTTTTTCCCCATTATGTAGATAGGGGCAAAATTGTTTTGTGAATTGAGAATGCGCGGGTTAAAATTCGCCTCACAACATAGCCTATGACGCTCCCAGGGTCCAGATGTGTGATTGTGCAAAATTTTGTGGCTATAGCTGACAGCTGTCGATTTTCCATTCACTTTTTACCCATTATGTAGATAGGGGCAAAATTGTTTGGTAAACTGGAACGCGCAGGGTTAAAATTTTGCCTCACAACATAGCCTATGACGCTCTTGGGTCCAGACGTGTGACTGTGCAAAATTTTGTGGCTGTAGTTGCGACTGTGTAGATGCCAATCCCGGACATACATACATACATACACACATACATACACACACACATTCAGCTTTATATATTAGATTATATAATTCAACTAGATGCTAGCCCGATTCTAACGCATCGGGTATTCTAGAATATAGAAATGGCAGGGGGGAAGAGGACGGAGGACGAAGCGGTGGGAGGGGGAGGACAGAGCAGCACAGGCAGGGGGAGGACGGAGGATGGAGTGGCAGAGAGGAGGAGGACAAAGGAAGGAGGAGGAAAAACAGTTGGGTGGGGGAGGATGGAGCGGCACAGGCAGGGGGAGGATGAAACACAGCAGTGGGGGGGTGGGGGGACAGGATGAAGCGGCGGGGTGGGGGATGACGGAACCAGCACAGGCAGGGGGAGGACGGAGGATAGAGTGGCGGAGGTGAGGAGGACAAAGGAAGGGGAGGAAGCAGTGGAGTGGGGGAGGATGAAGTGGCACAGGCAGAGGGAGGACGGAGCAGCAGGGGGAGGACGAAACACAGAGGCGGCGGGGGGAGGAGGATGTAGGATAAAAGCGGCAGGGTGGGGGAGGACGGAGCAGCACAGGCAGGGGGAGGACGGAGGATGGAGTGGCAGAGGTAAGGGAGGACAAAGGAAGGAGAAGGGAAGCGGTGGGAGGAGGATGGAGCGGCACAGGCAGAGGGAGGATGGAGCGGGCAGGGGGAGGACTGAGCGGCAGGGAGAGGACAGAGCAGCAGGGGGAGGACGGAGCACAGAGCGGGGGGGGGGAGGAGGACAGAGGATGAAGCGGTGGGGTGGGGAGGATGGAGCGGCACAGCAGGGGGAGGAGGAGGAGAAAGGAAGGAGGGGGGAAGCGGTGGAGGAGGATGGAAAAAAAACTCACCAAATTTGGCCGCTTACAAATATCATTGCATTTAGCAGGATACTATCAGCCACCTTAGAGGCAACCCATAACTCTCAAACACCGATGCTCCACAAGGAGGAGACAGTCTACAGCTGGGTCCTCTAGGGGGCGTCAGTCACTTGTGTTGCATATTTTTGTTGCAGAGCAGCCCATCTTCTCTAACAGCTGGGCGTCATTAATTTAGGCTGCTTTCTGACACTATGCTTCACTTTTGGAGTGGCTGCTGCCCTGTGGTGATCTCATGTCCAGTGATACCACCTGTTCCCTCCTTGTGACACAGCTGGTCGCGGGATGCCACAATCGCCCCCGTGTCAGGATTGCAGGGGATGGAGCATCAGTGTTGAGAGATATGGGGTTGCCTCTGAGGTGGCTGAAGTATCCTGCTAAATACAATGATATTTGTAAGCGGGCCAAATTTGGCGAGTTTTTTTCTATTTTTATGTACCACTTCGGTGATTTTTGTCTAAGACTAAATTATACATGTGTTATACATGTGGCTAGGTACTCATAGGTGTGAGGGCTCATGATGGGTGCTACAAGCTTACGCTATTTTGGTCCAAAATATTAAACTAACACCTCACTATCATCTATAGTATTATATTGCATTTTTTTATCCATCTGCAGTCCTACAGCTGTGTCCTCTAGGGGGCGTCAGTCACTTGTGTTGTATAATTTGTTGCAGAGCAGCCCGCCTTGTCTAACAGCTGGGTGTCATTAATAGGCTGCTTTCTGACACTATGCTTCACTTTTGGAGTGGCTGCTGCCCTTTGGTGATCTCATGTCCAGTGATATCACCTGTCTCCCTCCTTGTGGCACGGCTGGTCGCAGATGTCACAATCGCCCCAGTGTCAGGGTTGTAGGGGATGGAGCATCGGTGTTGAGAGATATGGGTTGCCTCTGAGGTGGCTGATAGTATTCTGCTAAATGCAATGATGTTTGTAAGCAGCCAAATTTGGTGAGTTTTTTTCTATTTTTATGTACCAATTCGGTGATTTTTGGAGGAGGATGGAGCAGCACAGGCAGGGGGAGGATGGAGCACAGAGCGGTGGGAGGAGGAGGACGGAGGACAAAGCTGCGGGGTGGTGGAAGATGGAGCAGCACAGGCAGGGGGAGAACGGAGTATGGAGTGGCGGAGAGGAGGAGGACAAAGGAAGGAGGAGGAAGCGGTGGGGGAAGGAAGCAGCGGCACAGGCAGGGAGAGGATGAAGCGGCAGGGGGAGGCTGGAGCACAGTGCGGTGGGGGAGAGGACGATGGAGGACGAAGTGGTGGGTGGGGGGAAGCCGGAGCAGCACAGGCAGGGGGAGGATGGAGGATGGAGTGGGGGAGTGGAGGAAGACAAAGGAAGGAGGAGGAAGCGGTGGAGGAGGATGGAACGGCACAGGCAGGGGGAGGACAGAGCAAAAAAAAAGCGGGTGGGAGGAGGATGGAGCACTGTACAGCAGCTCAGTGGTTAGCAGAGTATACAGGGGCTCAGTGGTTAACAGAGTATACGGTGGCAGAGTGGTTAGCACTGCGCGGTGGCTCAGTGATTAGCACTAAGTGGTGGCTCAGTGGTTAGCACTGCGCGGTGGCTCAGTGGTTAGCACTGCGCGGTGGCTCGGTGGTTAGCACTGCGCGGTTGCTCAGTGGTTAGCACTGCGCGGTGGCTCAGTGGTTAGCACTGCGCGGTGGCTCAGTGGTTAGCAATGCGCGGTGGCTCAGTGGTTAGCAAAGTATGGTGGCTCAGTGTTTAGCACTGTACTGTGGCTCAGTGTTTAGCACTGTACGGTGGCTCAGTGGTTAGCAGTGAGTTTGGTGGGCAGAGTGGTCAGGGTAGCAGCGCGGTGGGCAGAGTGGTCAGTGCAACAGCATGGTGAGCAGAGTGGTCAGCACAGCAGCGCGGTGGGCAGGGTGGTCAGCGCAGCAGCACGGTGGGCAGAGTGGTCAGCGCAGCAGCGCGGTGGGCAGAGTGGTCAGCGCAGCAGTGCAGTGGGCACAGTGGTCAGCACAGCAGCGCGGTGGGCAGTGGTCAGCGCAGCAGCGCGGTGGGCAGAGTGGTCAGCGCAGCAGCGCGGTGGTCAGTGGTCAGCGCAGCAGCGCGGTGGGCCAGAGTGGTCAGCACAGCAGCGCGGTGGGCAGAGTAGTCAGTGCAGCAGCGCAGTGGGCACAGTGGTCAGCGCAGCAGCGTTGTGGGCAGAGTGGTCAGTGCAGCAGTGCGGTGGGCAGGTGGCGGGGGGCAGGATGGAGCAAGCGGGGCAGGATGGAGCCGGTGGGCAGAATGGAGCCAGTGAAGCAGGATGGTGGTGGGGGGCAGGCTGATGGCAGGGGGGGCAGGATGGTGGTGAGGGTGCAGGATGGAGCCAGCGGGGCAGGATGGGATGTGGGGGTAGGATGGATGCGGGGGGGGCAGGATGGATGCAGGGGGGGCAGGATAGAGCTGGCAGGACAGGATGGAGCGAGCAGGGCAGGATGGAGCCGGCGGGGCGGGATGGAGCCGGCAGGGCGGGATGGAGCCAGCGGGGCAGGATGGAGCTGGGGGGGTAGGATGGAGCCGGGGGGGCAGGATGGATGCGGGGGGGCAGGATGAAGCCGGCAGGGCAGGATGGAACTGGGGGGGCAGAATGGATGCGGGGGGGCCGGATGAATGCGGGGGGGGCAGGATGGATGCGGGGGGGGGGGGGCAGGATGAATGCAGGGGGGGCAGGATGGAGCTGGCGAGGCAGGATGGATGCCTGGGGGGCAGGATGTATGCGGGGGGCAGGATGGAGCTGGGGGGGCAGAATGGAGCCGGGGGGCAGGATGGAGCCGGGGGGCAGGATGGATGCGGGGGGGGGGCAGGATGGATGCGGGGGGGGCCGGATGAATGCGGGGGGGGCAGGATGGATGTGTGGGGGGCAGGATGGATGCAGGGGGGGCAGGATGGATGTGGGGGGGCAGGATGGATGCGCTAGGGGCAGGATGGATGTGGGGGGGGGGCAGAATGGATGCGGGGGGGAGCAGGATGGAGCCGGCAAGGCAGGATGGATGCGGAGGGGCAGGATGGAGCCGGGGGGGGCAGGATGGAGCCGGGGGCAGGATGGAGCCAGGATGGGGGAGGATGGAGCCGGAGATGCAGGATGGAGCCGGAGGAGCAGGATGGGGGGAGGGGGCAGGATGGAGAAGCTCCTCCTGCCCTCTTCTCTCCCCGCGGCCCCCACTTGCCCTGCCCCCCCACTCCTCAATGGTGATAAAAAAATCCCATAAGGATACTCACCCTCTGCAGGCGCGCTCCACTTGTCTTCCATCTTCCAGGACAGGGTAAGTATCGTTATGGGATTTTTTATTTTTATCACCATTGAGGAGCGGGGGGGGGCAGGGGGAGTGGGGGCCACGGGGAGTGAGAGGGGCAGAGGGAGGGGGGGCCGCGGGGAGCGAGGGGGGGCAGAGAGAGCGGATCGAGGCAGGAGGAGTGGGGGCGCAGGGGGGCAGGAGGGTGTGGGGCACAGGAGAGGCCGCCGATGGCGAGAGTGGGGCAGTAGTAGCCCCGCTCTCGCTAACGGTCGGCCATCTTGGTTAGGTATAGAGCCGGATTTAGGCTTCGTTCACACATTGCGTATTTTGAAAAAGCGCAGCAAAATACGCAATGTGCCTTTAGTCTGCCAGCAAAGTGAATGTGAAATTCACTTTGCAGTGCAGACTTTGCACAAAAATACGTATGCGTTTATGGGAGAAAACGCAGCTGCGTAAAGAATTGAGATGTCAAATTCTTTACGCAGCTGCTCCTGCGTTTTCTCCCTGTGATGTCACAGAGGGGAGGAAGAATCCTGCTTCCTCCTTCCCTCTGTGATAGCTGTGGCCGCCCATTAGATTTCGCAGTGTATTAATATACACTGCAAAATCTAAATTAAAGAAAGGCAAGTGTATGAAAAATAAAAAAAAGAATGAATACTTTACCGTCCGACGCCTTTTCCCGCTGTCCGGTGTTCGGCGCCAGGAGAGCTGTCTCCTGCCAGGGCCCGTGGTGACGTCAAAGGGGCATTCCCGGCGCTGATTGGCTGCTCGCGGTCATGTGATATGTATCACATGACCGCGAGTGCCCAATCAGTGCCGGGGAACGCCCCTCTGATGTCACCGCAGGTCCTGGCAGGAGACAGATCTCCTGGCACAGAACACCGGACAGCGGGAAAAGGCGTCGGACAGGTAAAGCATTCATTCTTTTTTATTTTTCATACACTTGCCTTTCTTTAATTTAGATTTCGCAGTGTATATTAATACACTGCGAAATCTAATGGGGCTGTCACAGAGGGAATCCTGCTTCCTCCTCCCCTCTGTGACATCACTGTGCTTTCTGGGGCACAGAGAGCGCAGTGTGTGAAAGCCCCTGCGTATTTTGTTGCGCTTTTTTGCGCGGCTGAAAAAACACGGCAAAAAGCGTTGCGCGCAAAAAAACGCCAACAAAATACACAATGTGTGAACGCAGCCTTAGTCAGGATGTGACGTCATTTCGATGACATACTGACGGAAGCTGGCTTAGGGTTTTATTAGAATAGATTACTTTTGAGCCCCTGAAGTGAAGTATTGCCTGTTTACCCGCCCTGCTCCATTTTATCATGAAGCAGGGCTGGGAAAGGTTGTGACATCCCGCAGGAGGCCGGCCCCCGCCTCCTGCCTGACATCACCGCTTATCCCCGCCCTGCTCCATGTTATCAAGAAGCAGGGCAGGGATAAGCGGGTGACATCAGGCAGGAGGCGGGGCGGCCGGCCTCCTTCGGTAATGTCACAACCTTTCCCAGGGGGGTACTCAGACACCGGTACTGATGGAAGATGGGGAGATCACAGATGGTCGGGATCCCGGTTCCGTGCCCTGGTCATCATTTGAGTAGATGATGGTGGGGGAGAAGGAAATATTTACAGGGTATTGTGACGACCACCTGTAGTTCCCGGGTAAAATGGTTACCGGCGCTGCAAGCCGGCTGCTGAGGTGATGGTGAGTGCAGCAGAGTGTGGGAGCAGCTCCCTACAGGTGGAGCTATTACCTCAGGGCAGCAGTGATGGAAGGTAGATGAGGGGAGTAGTTGTAGGTGCTGGTGTTGCAGTTCTTTCCCCTCTGCTTAGCTGCTGATGGTGCTGAGCCCTCCAAGCACCGGTGGGAAGAAAAACGGGAAATCTGTTCAAGTTTAACTCCACTTTACTAGGTACCGATTGATGGCAAAACAAATCACGGTACAGCTTGGTTTACCGGGTGGATGTTGCCAGCTCAGGGTCCCCCTTATGGAGTCTCTAGATGTTCATGTTCTGTGACTTTCAGGGTCTCCTTTCTTCTTCCTAGTTTTACCGCCCTCCCAGAGCTCTCCCGCCCAGTCCCACGGTCTGTATCTATCAGGCAAGGTTTGTGCCCCACCGGTCCAAACGGGAAGCCCGAGCTAGCCTCTGTCCGGCACCGCAATTTATGGCCCTTCTCCTGTAGTGTTTTGAACCGGTTCTAGGTCATGAGGGGCGAGGTACCTTGTGGCGCTGTCAACCTGGTATCTATGGGCCTGCAGCTTGTCTGTCTGCAGATAAAGCTGAACTTCTATCTGCCTTGGCTTCCTGGGTTGCCGGTGTTCCCCTCAACACAACCAGCTGGCTCCAACCAGTCCTGGTCCGTTGCCTGCTGTTCTGGGTACCCACTCGAAGATGGGGCTCCCTCCTGTCGGCTGTGCTGTCAGACCTGTCCTCTCTGACTGCCTTCCCAGCACCGCTTGACTAAACTAAGCTTTCCCTCCACTACTCTATCCTAGGCTCCACCCCCACCTTTTTGGGACCTACTAAATTACCGGCCCCCCTATTCTAAGTGGTGTAGTCCTAGGTGGGTGTAAAAACAGACTCCATCAGGTTTAACCCTGAACTGACAACTTACAGGGAAAAGAAAAACACATTATAGTCACAGTGTAGTACGTCCCTGTGGCGCCTAGCCGCAGGGGCGCCACAGTAACCTGCTGGAGCTTGATGCAAGGCTTTACCCTTGGATAAGACTGCATTTATATACATACTCTTTGATGTCCCTAAGGGGCCCGTCACACCAGGTGACGTCGCCGGAGATGTCGGCGGCGACGGGTGGGAGCGCGCATGTTTTTGGTGCCCTGTTAGCGTTGCCTTCACATGTTTACATGCGGCGACCACCTGCGGCGACGCACCGGCGATCTGACAGGTGGCGTTGCCGCTGGGGTGTCTAAAAACCCCAGCGGCGATGCTTGTAACATGGGAGCCTATGGCTCCCATTGCCTGTCAGATCGCCGTCCCCCTATTACATGGGGCGATGTCTACACACACCGCCCCTGAGTGCTCGCCTGGTTTCAGAGCACTGATGTGAAACCAGGTGACCACTCAGAGGCAATATGTAGCGCCAACATAGCCCCTTTACATCAGGCGACGCAGTGGCGATATATCGGTGCCGATAGGACACGCCCCTACGTCACCTAAGAAATCGACGATTGCCGTCGCCAGATGTGACGGGCCCCTAAGACTATTCTGACACTAGAAGGACCAAGAAAGAGATCTTCAAGTGGCAAAAAAAACCTAAATGCTCAGCTAAATGGAATCATGCGTTTCATTAAGCACATCTGTGAATGAAGAGGACAATTACATAAGGTTGTTTTATAGGTAAACTTTCCAGCACATGTCATGAGCATTCTGAATGCTCTGCCTAAGATCTACCCTCAGAACACCAACCAAACACCACCTCGCTGTAATAATTATAATGGATAAATAAAGAATCTTTTTTGTGTGGCGCAAAGACACAATTGAACACAGTTTATCGGTGAAAAAGTTTATATTATATACACGGTCATTCACAACAAGTGCAGAGGAAATTAGATATGTAACCTTGAAAGGCATTATATATTAGCGCCCCTGGCGAACGTATCACCCATCAGGGGGTATTTTGCCACAATCTCCATACAAACAGAAATTGATAAACTGGAGGAAACATGGAGTATATTGCAGTAAAAGTTTTTTTCTTTTATTAAATCATGTGTAAAAAACGTGTGATAAAAAGTGACAGGACTGCAGTTCTGAGATGCAACTCAAACCAGCATATTATGACCAAGCAATAGAACAGCTATACATGACTGCTGAAAAAATGGGTTTTACAATTGTACAGACATAAGGTATTATAGTAGTACCAATACTGTGGGGAACCACATATAAATAATTAAAGTGCACCAATCAGGTGAAGAAAATTTCCACCTTAAATGGTTCCCCAAGCCAGGTATAGGACTGTTTTATACATTCAAAGTTTTTACCCAGGTAAAGATAACAGCAACATCAGGCATAGTAGTAGCTGAACATAGTAAATTGTACCAGGAGCATACCTACAAGGTCACAAAATGCGGGAGAGCAACCAGAGGGAGAGAGGGAGTAGGTCCTATGTCCCCTACATATGTTTCGCCCACACAGCTTCCTCAGGGAGAGGTCTGTAGTCAGTAGTGGCTATGTTCAGCTACTACTATGCCCTGATGTTGCTGTTATCTTTACCTGGGTAAAAAAACTTTGTATGTATAAAACAGTCCTATACCTGGCTTGGGGAACCATTTAAGGTGGGAAATTTCTTCACCTGATTGGTGCACTTTAATTATTTATATGTGGTTCCCCACAGTATTGGTACTACTATAATACCTTATGTCTGTACATTGTAAAACCCATTTTTTCAGCAGTCATGTATAGCTGTTTCTATTGCTTGGTCATAATATGCTGGTTTGAGTTGCATCTCAGAACTGCAGTCCTGTCACTTTTTATCACACGTTTTTACACATGATTTAATAAAAGAAAAAAAACTTTTACTGCAATTACTCCATGTTTCCTCCAGTTTATCAAGTGCAGAGGAAAGTGCAAAAGTCCATAAACACACAGTGTAAATATTGAATAAAGCTATTGAAAACTTCACAGGACAATGCAATCAGCGGAGTCTTTAATGCGCAGTTTAACACTTGGAGATGCTGGAGAAAGGAAAGTGTATGGCAAGTCCAAACAAGGAGATGTTTAAGCAAGTCTATATAACACATTAAATCATCCAGGGAGGCCAGGGAAAGGAAGTGTTTTGGAAAGTTCAAAACCAGTTGCAGAGCAAATTACTAAGTCCCAAAACAGTCTCATGCTCTACATCTATGTGAACGTATAAAGCAACAGAGCACCCATTGAAGCAACCAGCTTACAAGCCAGCAAAGTCAGGTGAGGCAAAGCCACAGCAGAGGGAGAATAACGAGTAGCCAGAAGTTGAAGGAACGCTGGCAACAGGTGTAGGTAGCAGAACCTCTGATTAGCAGCAGCAAGAGATTCAGAAAAGGATTTTCAGGAGTAGGCAGAGAACTTGAGAAGCCCACTAGAGCAGGAAAACCAGGCAAAATATTCTAGCAATGACTAAAGGCTGGGGTGGGCTATATAAAGACAGGAAGACAAAAGGCAAATGAAGCAAAGGACGCCATCTTGGAAGAGGGCAAGAATGCCCAAAAGGTAATCAAAATATTTCGAGTCCTGGCACTCACCAAATGTCATGGTCACAAATAGATTCTGGTCGACCATACTTCGTAACTACAGACATAACATCCTGGTAGCACTATTGCTTATTTCTTGGACTGCCTTTCAACAGATGATGGCAAAAATTAATGTTTTTCCAATTTTTATGCCCCTTTTCAATTGTCTTTTTTTGTAAGTGCTATTGAATAAGGCAGTAATCTTCCAATTTTAAATTTTTTGGGTTTATTCTGATGTAATGAAGTGGATTAGCCTCGATTTTCACATATGCATTTACCAAATATTGCTGTGTCAGCTTGACACAGCACACTTCAGGTATGAAGAACATAAAGTTTACTAACAAGAACACAGTACAAGATACAAGATACAAGATAAAACCCAGGCTCCCGATTCAGCACATCATTGCATGGGAGAACATTCTAGGTAGACAGGCTATGGTATGGCAGGAGGTCCTCATGGGGTTTATGCAGTCCAAGGTCATCTGGTGCAGGCATTATCAGGAGAACCTCACGCTCAGGCCTCAGGGTAGCACTGGCACACCAGGAGAACATTAGATACTGACTTCGAATAGACGTAATCTCAGGATTAGTGATGAGCGAGTACTAAAATGCTCGGGTGCTCGAAGCTCGGGCCGAGCATACCCGAGATTCTCGTGTACTCGGCCCGAGCACCGAGCCCAATGTTATCCTATGGGAGACCCGAGTATTTTTATGAAATGACTGCCGGCAGCATGTAGAAAACCTAAAAATGTCACAAAAGTCTCAGAAAGAGTGCTCAAATGACAAAGGCCAACACCATGGGGAAGACCCCTGTAAGCATTTCTCACTCAAAAGTCACAGCTGTGAACAATGTTGTCCGAGTTTCCAGAATGTCCAGAGTCACCAGAAAACCTTCCAAAATGACACCAAAATGAATATTCCAGGGTGGAAATGTTAAGGGCACATACCCAATAGTGAGATACAGCTGGTGTATGTTACTTTTTGTGATTACATGATAGATTTTACGTGAAAACATTGTGCGGCACTCCGATGTCCCTGAGAAGACACGTACATGAAGGACTCTTGACATAATGTGCCCATTTACAGGAAGTGGGTCTATTGTACCATTTTCCTTTGCCAGGGCAGTTTCCCAAAATTGGAAGGTTCACCAATGCCCCTGAATAGAGACGTGCATGAGGGCCTGTAAACCTGAAGTGCCCATTGTCAGGAAGTGGTTGTATTGGAGTATAGCCCTTTGTCAGGGCAGCCAAAAATTGGGAGGTTCCATATTGTCCTGGATAGAGACGTTTCAGGAGGGGCCCGTAAACCTGAAGTGGGTGTATTGGAGTATAGCCCTTTGGCAGGGCAGCCAAAATTGGGAGGCTCCACATTGTCCCTGGATAGAGACGTGCAGTAGGGCCTGTAAACCTGAAGTGGGTGTATTGGAGTATAGCCCTTCGGCAGGGCAGCCAAAAATTGGGAGGCTCCACATTGTCCCTGGATACAGACATGCATGAGGGCCTGTTAAACCTGAAGTGGGTGTATTGTAGTATTGCCCTTTGGCAGGGCAGTCAAAAATTGGGAGTCTCCACATTGTCCAGGATAGAGACTTTGCAGGAGGGCCTGTAAACCTGAAGTGGGTGTATTGGAGTATAGCCCTTTGGCAGGGCAGCCAAAAAATTGGGAGGCTCCACATTGTCCCTGGATAAATACGTGCAGTAGGGCCTGTAAACCTGAAGTGGGTGTATTGGAGTATAGCCCTTTGGCAGGGCACCCAAAAAAATTGGGAGGCTTCCACATTGTCCCTGGATAGAGACGTGCAGTAGGGCCTGTAAACCTGAAGTGGGTGTATTGGAGTATACCCTTTGGCAGGGCAGCCAAAAATTGGGAGGCTCCACATTGTCCCTGGATAGAGACGTGCAGTAGGGCCTGTAAACCTGAAGTGGGGGTATTGGAGTATAGCCCTTTGGCAGGGCAGCCAAAAATTGGGAGGCTCCACTTTGTCCCTGGATAGAGACGTGCATGAGGGCCTCAAAACATTTTTCCCATTGAAAAGGAGGGGTCTTCTGTCGTTGTAATGCCCATTCTAAAAGAAATGGGCGAAAAAATTTACCACTGGGGGTATACCTGAAACAACAGCCTAACTATTGTAACGGTCATGTTGGTGGCACATGAGGAGAAGGAGGAGCACTCCAGCGATTAGCCACAGTCCAGAAGTGTGTACCCATGGGTGAGTGTTGGTACATGGCAAATTCCCATAACAAAATTTAAATTCCGCTCTCATTTGTTGGTGGTGTGGTGAAGTCTGGCCCAATCCAACCCTTGTTCATCTTGATCAGAGTCAGCCTGTCAGCATTTTCAGTTGACAGGTGGGTGCGTTTATCAGTAATAATTCCACCTGCGGCACTGAAAACACGCTCTGACAAAACGCTAGCGGCAGGGCAGGCCAGGCCTTCCAAGGCGTAGAGAGCCAATTCATGCCACGTGTCCAGCTTGGAGACCCAATAATTGTAAGGCACAGAGGAATGTCGCAGTACAGTTGTTCGATGTGCAAGGTACTCCTTCAGCATCTAGCCAAACTTAGCATTTCTTGTGGCACTACCCCGCACCTCAGGGGCTTTGGTACGTGAGGGGCTGAGTAAACTGTCCCACATCGTAAAGACTGTTCCCCTACCTCTGGCGGATTGGACTTGTGCCCATCTCGGCCGTACGCCTTGGTTGTCCACCGATTCCTGACCTATGCCGCTTGCATTTTGTGAGGGAATACTTTGCCTACTTCTGTGACTATGGCCTTCTGGAACTGCTGCATTTTGGCTGACCTCTCCGCCTCAGGAATGAGAGACATAAAGTTCTCCTTGTAGCATGGGTCTAAGAGTAATGCCAACCAGTACTGATTGTCGGCCAGGATGTTCTGAATGCGAGGGTTCACGAGCCAGGCAGCTTACCATAAAGTCAGCCATGTGCGCCAGACTCTTAACAGCCATCACTTCAGTATCCAGACCAACACGATGACTGAACATGCTGTCCTCCTCCTCCTCCTCATCTCCCCTGTCCTCTGGCCAGCCACGCTGAAGCGAGGGTATGACTGGTGTGCATGTCATATCCTCAATTTGGCCAGAGAGTTGCTCCATGTCTTCATCCTCCTCCTCCTCCTCCTCGTTCATAGTCCTCCACTGCACGTTGTGATGAGATGAGGCAGGGCTGTGTGTTATCACTCACCACCCACTACTGTTTCTTGCTCAAACTCATCGCGCTCCGCCTGCAACGCATCCTCTTTGTTTTTCAGCAGAGGACCGTTTTAGAAGACAGAGTAGCGGTATGGTGACGCTAATAATGGAGGACGGTACATAGGTCCGACATCCATCTCCACTCCTCAGGTGTTATGTGTGGAGTTTGACCCATTTCCCGACGACTTAGGTGATGCAGGTACTCAAACAAACTGCCCTCTTCTGCTCACATATCCTGACCAACATGTGCAGAGTTGAATTCCAACACGTGGGGGACATCACACACCAGTCTGTTGGCCGGAAGACGCAAACGGCGCTGAAAGCCGGCAAGGCGGCTGAAGCAGCAGGTGACTTGCGAAAATGTGCAGACAGGCGGCGAACTTTTACCAGCAGATCAGACAGCTCTAGGTATCTATTATATAATTGCCGTAGCTGACTTTCGTCAGTCCGGCGCTACTTCCTGTGGCTTTGTAACTGGGTAATTTCTCCAGGACTCTGTCAGGGGCCGCGTAGCGGCCACGCGACTCGCGAAGCAATGCCTGCAAAGCGGGCATTGCGAGTCGTTGCCCCGCGAACAAAAGCCACAGCATGGGGCTGTAGTGTACATCGCTATGGTATACTACAGCCCCATGCCGCTGCAGCTATCTCCTAAACACCGCCGCCCTAAGCACCGCCGCATACTAAACCCCGCCGCCTAAGCCCCTACACTCTAAGCCCGCCTCCTAAGCCCCTACTCCATAAGCCTCGCCGCTGCCGCTATCCCCTAAACCCTGCCGCCCCTAAGCCCCTACCCCCGCCGCATATTAAACCCCCGCCGCCGCTATCCCCTAAACCCTGCCGCCCCTAAGCCCCTACCCTGCCCGCCCCTAAGCCCCTACCCCTAAGCCCGCTGGCACCCCTAAGCCCCTACTCCGCCGCCCCTAAGCCCCTACCCCCTAAGCCCGCCTCCTAACCCCGCCGCATACTAAACCCCCGCCGCCGCTATCCCCTAAACCCCGCCGCCCCTAAGCTCCTACCCCGCCGCCCCTAAGCCCTTAACCCCTAAG
>JARQOC010000002.1:330864323-331001823 GCA_033576535.1 Allobates femoralis | reverse complement strand
GGACAAGTGCTTGTGGGCAAGGCCGCTACATCTCCTTGATGGCATACAGGGTTAATATTGTGCAAGCTGGGACCCAGTCTGAGCGAGGGACGGAACACGTCCTTCCTACACCAAAGATTGCAGGCCCTACCTCAGTCATGGTTTCACCCAGACTCTACAGCTCCGGAATGTCATGCTCCTCAGCCTACTCCTCCTGCGCATCCTCATCCACTGTACCCTCCACACCAGTCCCAAGCTGGAAGCACTGTAGCACTGCCTCTGCAAAGCGGCAACAGGCTGTGCTGAAGCTAATATGCATAGGTGACAAACCCCACAATGCAGAAGAGGTGTGGACAGCTCTGAAACAGCAGGCAGATCACTGGCTCACACTCTGAACCTAAAGCCAGGAAAAGTCGTGTGTGACAATGGCCGGAACCTGGTGGCAGCTTTGAGGTGAGGCCAGCTGACACATGTTCCCTGCGTGGCCCATGTGCTCAACCTGGTGGTTCAGCGGTTTATAAAGTCACTAGCTGTGAGCCCGATGCGATTGCATCGGGATTCTAGAATGTGATAGATAGATAGAAAAAGATACATAGATAGATAGATAGAAATAGATAGATAGATAGATAGATAGATAGATAGATAGATAGATAGAAAAAGATACATAGATAGATAGATAGATAGATAGATAGAAAAAGATACATCGATATATAGATAGATAGATAGATAGATAGATAGATAGATAGATAGATAGAAAAAGATACATCGATATATAGATACATAGATAGATAGATAGATAGATAGATAGATAGAAAAAGATACATCGATATATAGATAGATAGATAGATAGATAGATAGATAGATAGATAGAAAAAGATACATAGATATATAGATAGATATATAGATAGATAGGTAGATAGATAGATAGATAGATAGATAGATAGATAGATAGATAGAAAAAGATACATCGATATATATATAGATAGATAGATAGATAGATAGATAGATAGATAGATAGATAGATAGATAAAAAAATGAAAAGTTTTCAAACAGCAATCCAATGTGGGTGCGAGGCAGCTGGCTTTCTTTATAGCCTTACATACATACGTATAAAAAGTTCCACTGCAGCACTCCTTTGGTGAAGATTAGTAGTAGTTTATTTCAGGCTTCTGTTACACATCAGCAGGAGATGGCTACGTATCGGGCTCACACGCCCTTTGTCAAGCCTGATATCCCTATCCTCCTTGTCCGCTTCCCCACTACTAAGTGGGCAGACACCATCTAGACCCTCCATCACCTGTAGGTAATGAGGGTGCACATTGTAGCATGGATCCTGCAACTCCATATGATAAATAACAAGAAAAAAACTGCACAGCACTCAAAGACAAATGTGAACTGGTGCTAGCAAAGCTGCAGGGTTATATAATATGAAAAAGATCCTTGCAGCACACAGCTACTACCAATGATGTACATAAGTTACTAGCTATATATATTTGAGGAAAAAGTTTAAAAACTTACGTTTTTTTCAAAAAACTCAAAATCTCCAATTTTTTATTTAATTCTGAAGTTCTTGGTACATACATTGGCCAATGTCTGTTTGCTCATCAACTGCGACAAAGTGACTTCAGGGTCTGATGAGTCCTACGCTGATATCCCTATCCTCCTTGTCCGCTTCCCCACTACTAAGTGGGCAGACACCATCTAGACCCTCCATCACCTGTAGGTAATGAGGGTGCACATTGCAGCATGGATCCTGCAACTCCATATGATAAATAACAAGAAAAACTGCACAGCACTCAAAGACAAATGTGAACTGGTGCTAACAAAGCTTAGTAGTGGGGAAGCGGACAAGGAGGATAGGGATATCAGCGTAGGACTCATCAGACCCTGAAGTCACTTTGTCGCAGTTGATGAGCAAACAGACATTGGCCAATGTATGTACCAAGAACTTCAGAATTAAATAAAAAATTGGAGATTTTGAGTTTTTTGAAAAAAACGTAAGTTTTTAAACTTTTTCCTCAAATATATATAGCTAGTAGCTTATGTACATCATTGGTAGTAGCTGTGTGCTACAAGGATCTTTTTCATATTAGATAGATAGATAGTATAGATAGATAGATAGATAGATAGATAGATAGATAGATAGAAAAAGATACATAGATATATAGATAGATAGAAAAAGATAGATAGATAGATAGATAGATAGAAAGAGATACATAGATATATAGATACAAAAGAGAAAAAAGAAAAAAACTGCACAGCACACTCAGACAATGTGAACTGGTGCCAGCAGGGACGCTGGATATAAACTAGAAAAAAGTACTCTGCAGCACACAGCTACTCCCAATGATGTACATGTGCTAACAAGCTATATATACCTGAGAAAAAAGTTTAAAAACTTACGTTTTTTCAAAAAACTCAAAAATCTTATCTTTTTATTTCTGAAGTTCTTGGTACACACATTGGCCAATGTCTGTTTGCTCACCGACTGCGACAAAGTGACTTCAGGTCCGATTAGTCCTACGCTGATATCCCTATCCTCCTTGTCCGCTCCCCACTTCTCAGTGGGCAGACACCACCTCGACCCTAGATCACCTGTGGTCAATGAGGGTGCAGATTGCAGTAAGGAGCCAGCAACTCCATAAAATACAAAAGAGAAAAAAACTGCACAGCACACTCAGACAATGTGAACTGGTGCCAGCAGTGACGCTGGATATAAACTAGAAAAAAGTACTGTGCTTCCGCTGTCCAATCACAATCGCGCCTCACTTTTAGCGGTAAATTTGAAAGTCCAAATTTCAAATTTACCGCTAAAAGTGAGGCGCAAATCTGATTGGTCCGTGGCAGCACACAGCGACCAATCAGAATCGCGCCTCACTTCCCATAGACATACATAGCGGTGTGTCCGCGATTTTATGGCTGCAAAAGAGAACCAGGGACCCGGCCATAATTTGCCGACACGCCGCTAATGTATGTCTATGGGAAGTGAGGCGCGATTCTGATTGGCTGGTGGCAGTAGACCGCGACCAATCAAAAGAGCGCCTCACTTCTCATAGACATAGAATGGGGGATTTTTCGTCCATTCTATGGCAATGAGAAGAGAAGGGGAGGTCGGAGCGGAAGATGGCGAAAAGAAGAGAGAAGACCCCCGGGGCCGGACGAAGAGGACGCCTGGCCGGACGGAGGACTTGTGGATCGGACAGACGGACGATCAGATGAAGAAGAAGACATGTAAGTGATCGACGGCGGCGGTGGGTTAGGGGACGGCGGGGGCTTAGGGTGTGTAGCGCCTTAGGGGGTAGCGACAGCGGCGGGGGACAGCGACGGAGGCTTAGGCGGCGGGGCTTAGGGGGTATCGGCGGGGGGTAGGGGCTTAGGGGCTGCGGGGCTTATTCGGCGGGGGGTAGCGGCGGGGGCTTAGGAGGCGGCGGGGCTTAGGGGGTATCGGCGGGGGGTAGGGGCTTGGGGGGTAGGGGCTTAGGGGCTGCGGGGCTTAGTCGGCGGGGAATAGCGGCGGAGGCTTAGGAGGCGGCGGGGCTTAGGGGGTATCGGCAGGGGGTAGGGGGTAGGGGCTTAGGGGCTGCGGGGCTTAGTCGGCGGGGAGTAGCGCCGGGGGCTTAGGAGGCGACGTGGCTTAGGGGGTATCGGCGGGGGGTAGGGGCTTAGGGGGTAGGGGCTTAGGGGCTGCGGGGCTTAGAGGATAGGGCTTAGGGGGTATCGGCGGGGGCTTAGGGGGCTGCGGGCCTTAGAGGATAGGGCTTAGGCTTAGGAGGCGGGCTTAGGGGGTAGGGGCTTAGGGGCGGCGGGGTAGGGGCTTAGGGGCAGCGGGGTAGGGGGTTAGGGGCGCCAGCGGGCTTAGGGGGTAGGGGCATAGGGGCAGCGGGGTAGGGGCTTAGGGGCGCCAGCGGGCTTAGGGGGTAGGGGCTTAGGGGCGGCGGGGGTAGGGGCTTAGGGGCGGCGGGGTTTAGGGGATAGCGGCAGCGGCGGCGGGGGTTTATTATGCGGCGGGGCTTAGGGCAGACACCACCTCGACCCTAGATCACCTGTGGTCAATGAGGGTGCAGATTGCAGTAAGGAGCCAGCAACTCCATAAAATACAAAAGAGAAAAAAACTGCACAGCACACTCAGACAATGTGAACTGGTGCCAGCAGTGACGCTGGATATAAACTAGAAAAAAGTACTCTGCAGCACACAGCTACTCCCAATGATGTACATGTATTTTATGGAGTTGCTGGCTCCTTACTGCAATCTGCACCCTCATTGACCACAGGTGATCTAGGGTCGAGGTGGTGTCTGCCCACTGAGAAGTGGGGGAGCGGACAAGGAGGATAGGGATATCAGCGTAGGACTAATCGGACCTGAAGTCACTTTGTCGCAGTCGGTGAGCAAACAGACATTGGCCAATGTGTGTACCAAGAACTTCAGAAATAAAAAGATAAGATTTTTAAGTTTTTTGAAAAAACGTAAGTTTTTAAACTTTTTTCTCAGGTATATATAGCTTGTTAGCACATGTACATCATTGGGAGTAGCTGTGTGCTGCAGAGTACTTTTTTCTAGTTTATATCCAGCGTCACTGCTGGCACCAGTTCACATTGTCTGAGTGTGCTGTGCAGTTTTTTTCTTTTTTCTCTTTTGTATCTATATATCTATGTATCTCTTTCTATCTATCTATCTATCTATCTATCTATCTATCTATCTATCTATCTATCTATCTTTTTCTATCTATCTATATATCTATGTATCTTTTTCTATCTATCTATCTATCTATCTATCTATCTATCTATCTATCTATCTATCTATCTATCTAATATGAAAAAGATCCTTGCAGCACACAGCTACTACCAATGATGTACATACCGTATATACTCGTGTATAAGCCGACCCGTGTATAAGCCGACCCCCCTACTTTTGCCCCCAAAACCTGGGAAAATCTATTGACTCGCGTATAAGCCGAGGGTGGACCCCAGCACAGGTATGCAGCCCCCAGCAGTGGTATACAGGCCCCAGCAGTATGATATACAGCAGCCCCCAGTGGTATATACAGCAGCCCCCAGTGGTATATACAGCAGCCCTAGTGGTATTGCACTCCCTATATACAGCAGCCCCAGTGGTATTGCAGCCCCAGTGGTGTATACAGCAGCCCCTATATACAGCAGCCCCAGTGGTATTGCAGCCCCTATATACAGCAGCCCCAGTGGTATTGCAGCCCCAGTGGTGTATACAGCAGCCCCTATATACAGCAGCCCCAGTGGTATTGCAGCCCCAGTGGTGTATACAGCAGCCCCTATATACAGCAGCCCCAGTGGTATTGCAGCCCCAGTGGTGTATACAGCAGCCCCTATATACAGCAGCCCCAGTGGTATTGCAGCCCCAGTGGTGTATACAGCAGCCCCTATATACAGTAGCCCCAGTGGTATTGCAGCCCCGTGGTGTATACAGCAGCCCCTATATACAGCAGCCCCAGTGGTATTGCAGCCCCAGTGGTGTATACAGCAGCCCCTATATACAGCAGCCCCAGTGGTATTGCAGCCCCAGTGGTGTATACAGCAGCCCCTATATACAGCAGCCCCAGTGGTATTGCAGCCCCAGTGGTGTATACAGCAGCCCCTATATACAGCAGCCCCAGTGGTATTGCAGCCCCAGTGGTGTATACAGCAGCCCCTATATACAGCAGCCCCAGTGGTATTGCAGCCCCAGTGGTGTATACAGCCCCTATATACAGCAGCCCCAGTGGTATTGCAGCCCCAGTGGTGTATACAGCCCCTATATACAGCAGCCCCAGTGGTATTGCAGCCCCAGTGGTGTATACAGCCCCTATATACAGCAGCCCCAGTGGTATTGCAGCCCCAGTGGTGTATACAGCCCCTATATACAGCAGCCCCAGTGGTATTGCAGCCCCAGTATACAGCCCCTATATACAGCAGCCCCAGTGGTATTGCAGCCCCAGTATACAGCAGCCCCAGTGGTATTGCAGCCCCACACAAATGCTGGCACACGTCCCCCCTGTTGTAAGGCCCCCCCTGCTGATTACTTACCATCCCTGGTCTTCAGCAGCACCCCGGCGCCGGTCCTCTGTGCTCCGGTCCTCCGCGATCCCGTCCTCTGTGCTCCGCTCCACGGCTGCATCCGGGTTCCCCGCGCGTCGCAGAAGCAATGACGTCATCGCGTCGGCGACGCGCGGGGAACCCGGATGCAGCCGTGGAGCGGAGCACAGAGGACGGGATCGCGGAGGACCGGAGCACAGAGGACCGGCGCCGGGGTGCTGCTGAAGACCAGGGATGGTAAGTATTCAGCAGGGGGGGCCTTACAACAGGGGGGACGTGTGCCAGCAGATTGGGGGGCATTATACACATATATGCACTGCTCCCCCTGCCGCTGATTGACAGGGGGATGCAGTGCATATGTAATGAGCGGCCCCACGTGACGGGGCCGCTCATACAGCAGCCTCCCCCCGCCTCCTCCTGCCTCCCCAGCACCCGGACAGAGCCCCCACCCCACTCACCCCGTATAGTGACTCGTGTATAAGCCGAGGGGGGGACTTTTCAGCCCAATTTTTGGGCTGAAAAACTCGGCTTATACACGAGTATATACGGTAAGCTACTAGCTATATATATTTGAGGAAAAAGTTTAAAAACTTACGTTTTTTTCAAAAAACTCAAAATCTCCAATTTTTTATTTAATTCTGAAGTTCTTGGTACATACATTGGCCAATGTCTGTTTGCTCATCAACTGCGACAAAGTGACTTCAGGGTCTGATGAGTCCTACGCTGATATCCCTATCCTCCTTGTCCGCTTCCCCACTACTAAGCTTTGTTAGCACCAGTTCACATTTGTCTTTGAGTGCTGTGCAGTTTTTCTTGTTATTTATCATATGGAGTTGCAGGATCCATGCTGCAATGTGCACCCTCATTACCTACAGGTGATGGAGGGTCTAGATGGTGTCTGCCCACTTAGTAGTGGGGAAGCGGACAAGGAGGATAGGGATATCAGCGTAGGACTCATCAGACCCTGAAGTCACTTTGTCGCAGTTGATGAGCAAACAGACATTGGCCAATGTATGTACCAAGAACTTCAGAATTAAATAAAAAATTGGAGATTTTGAGTTTTTTGAAAAAAACGTAAGTTTTTAAACTTTTTCCTCAAATATATATAGCTAGTAACTTATGTACATCATTGGTAGTAGCTGTGTGCTGCAAGGATCTTTTTCATATTATATAACCCTGCAGCTTTGCTAGCACCAGTTCACATTTGTCTTTGAGTGCTGTGCAGTTTTTTTCTTGTTATTTATCATATGGAGTTGCAGGATCCATGCTACAATGTGCACCCTCATTACCTACAGGTGATGGAGGGTCTAGATGGTGTCTGCCCACTTAGTAGTGGGGAAGCGGACAAGGAGGATAGGGATATCAGGCTTGACAAAGGGCGTGTGAGCCCGATACGTAGCCATCTCCTGCTGATGTGTAACAGAAGCCTGAAATAAACTACTACTAATCTTCACCAAAGGAGTGCTGCAGTGGAACTTTTTATACGTATGTATGTAAGGCTATAAAGAAAGCCAGCTGCCTCGCACCCACATTGGATTGCTGTTTGAAAACTTTTCATTTTTTATCTATCTATCTATCTATCTATCTATCTATCTATCTATCTATATATATATCGATGTATCTTTTTCTATCTATCTATCTATCTATCTATCTATCTATCTATCTATATATCTATCTACCTATCTATCTATCTATATATCTATCTATATATCTATGTATCTTTTTCTATCTATCTATCTATCTATCTATCTATCTATATATCGATGTATCTTTTTCTATCTATCTATCTATCTATCTATCTATCTATCTATCTATGTATCTATATATCGATGTATCTTTTTCTATCTATCTATCTATCTATCTATCTATCTATCTATGTATCTTTATCTATCTATCTATCTATCTATCTATTTCTATCTATCTATCTATGTATCTTTTTCTATCTATCTATCACATTCTAGAATCCCGATGCAATCGCATCGGGCTCACAGCTAGTGACTTTATAAACCGCTGAACCACCAGGTTGAGCACATGGGCCACGCAGGGAACATGTGTCAGCTGGCCTCACCTCAAAGCTGCCACCAGGTTCCGGCCATTGTCACACACGACTTTTCCTGGCTTTAGGTTCAGAGGTGTGAGCCAGTGATCTGCCTGCTGTTTCAGAGCTGTCCACACCTCTTCTGCATTGTGGGGTTTGTCACCTATGCATATTAGCTTCAGCACAGCCTGTTGCCGCTTTGCAGAGGCAGTGCTACAGTGCTTCCAGCTTGGGACTGGTGTGGAGGGTACAGTGGATGAGGATGCGCAGGAGGAGTAGGCTGAGGAGCATGACATTCCGGAGCTGTAGAGTCTGGGTGAAACCATGACTGAGGTAGGGCCTGCAATCTTTGGTGTAGGAAGGACGTGTTCCGTCCCTCGCTCAGACTGGGTCCCAGCTTGCACAATATTAACCCTGTATGCCATCAAGGAGATGTAGCGGCCTTGCCCACAAGCACTTGTCCACGTGTCTGTGGTTAGGTGGACTTTGGCTGAAACAGCGTTGTTCAGGGCACGTGTGATGCTTTGTGACACGTGGTTATGCAACGCGGGGACGGCACATCTGGAGAAATAGTGGCGGCTGGGGACCTAGTAACGTGGGACAGCAGCCACCATCAGGTCGTGGAATGCTTCCGTCTCCACCAGCCGGAAAGGTAACATTTCTAGCGCAAGCAGTCGCGAAATGTGATAATTTAGGACTGTGGCATGTGGGGCGTTGGCAGCGTATTTGCGCCTGCGTTCAAAGGTTTGCAGAATGGATAATTGAACGCTGCGCTGGGACAAGGACGTGCTTGATGGTGGTGTTATTTGTGCGTGGACAACGTCAGGTGCTGGGCCGGAGGCTTGTTCACGCCCATCATGGACAGGGGATTGGTTCGCACGCACAACACGAGAAGACGTAGCAGTGACATCAGCAAGCACCCCTCCTCGACTCGGTTGTACTTCCCACAAAGTCGGGTGCTTGGCTGACATGTGCCTGATCATGCTGGTGGTGGTCAGGCTGCTAGTTTTCGTACCCCTGCTGATGCTGGCATGGCAGGTGTTGCAAATGGCCTTTTTAGAGTCATCTGGAGCCAACTTAAAAAACTGCCAGACTCGGGAAGACCTAACATTTGCACAGGCACCTTGTGTCGTGTTGTTGTTCCGGGGAACGGTTGCCTGCCTTCTGCCTACAGACACGACCCTGCTTCTTACTGCCTGTTGGGATGCTACGCCTCCCTCCCCCTGTGCACTGCTGTCCTCGCTCTGCATATCCTCCTGCCAGGTTTGGTCAGCTACTGGATCATCCTCCACGTCGTCTTCCTCTTCCGCACCCTGATCCTCCTCCTGACTTCCTGGCAATTGTGTCTCATCATCGTCCACCCCTTGTTGAGACACGTTGCCAAGGTTCCCTTCATGAGAACGTGGCTGCTCAAATATTTGGGCATCTGTACATACCATCTCATCACCCACTTCAACAGGAGCTGGAGAGAGGCCAGATTCTGCGAATGGATACGTGAACAGCTCTTCCCAGTGTCCTAGTGTGGGATCAGTAATGTCCATGGACGTGTACTCGGCCTGGTGGTAGGAAGGAGGACCAGGTTGGGAAATGTGCGGTGCAGTATCACGGCTACTGACACTTGACCGTGTGGAAGACAGCCCATCTGACTTGAAGCATTATCCACTATCCAAGTAACAACCTGTTGACACTGGTCTTGGTTCAAGAGCAGTGTACTGCTGTGGGCCCCAAGAATTTGGGACAGGACGTGCGAGCGAGTAGATGTGCCACTTTGTTGTTGCGAAAATAGTGCTTGCACACGACCTCGGCCTCTGCCTGCACCACCATCACGCCCACTTCCTTGTCCCTTGCCAACGCCCTTGCGCATTTTTCCTGTATACAGCTACAACAGTCTGGTGAATGTTCTGGTCACAGGAAAGCTGGATTTTAGACCCTGCCTGTATACAGCTAGTCAATTTTAACAGTCTGGTGATTGTTCTGGTCACAGGAAAGCTGGATTTTCGACCCTGCCTGTATACAGCTAGTCAATTTTGACAGTCTGGTGACTGTTCTGGTCACAGGAAAGCTGGATTTTAGACCCTGCCTGTATACAGCTAGTCAATTTTAACAGTCTGGTGATTGTTCTGGTCACAGGAAAGCTGGATTTTCGACCCTGCCTGTATACAGCTAGTCAATTTTGACAGTCTGGTGACTGTTCTGGTCACAGGAAAGCTGGATTTTAGACCCTGCCTGTATACAGCTAGTCAATTTTAACAGTCTGGTGACTGTTCTGGTCACAGGAAAGCAAGATTTTAGACCCTGCCTGTATACAGCTAGTCAATTTTGACAGTCTGGTGACTGTTCTGGTCACAGGAAAGCTGGATTTTAGACCCTGCCTGTATACAGCTAGTCAATTTTGACAGTCTGGTGACTGTTCTGGTCACAGGAAAGCTGGATTTTAGACCCTGCCTGTATACAGCTAGTCAATTTTAACAGTCTGGTGACTGTTCTGTTCACAGGAAAGCTGGATTTTTGTAACATATTACAGTATCCCAGCTGGTTAGGGGGGAAGGAGCATTGGGAAAAAGCACAGTAACACAGTAACGCCGGGGAATCAAGTTACACACCCACTGGCGTTACATGCAGCACTTATTTAAGAAAATAGACCAAGGGACTAAATTAGACATAGTAAGTAACAGGATACAGTAAGTAAGAGGATCCCCCACCCGTCCCTCTTAGACTGTAAGCCCTCGCGGACAGGGTCCTCTCCCCTCCTGTATCTGTACAACATGACTGTCCATATATATTGTACTTGTCCTCGTCTACCCTTTATACATGTAAAGTGCCATGGAATGGCGCTATATAAATAAATACTGTAATATTAATAATAAAACTCAATATAATGTACATATTAAAACAGAGGCAAGAGTCTCCATGTATTCCTTAAGATACCATGAAAGTAAATCTCCAGGAGATAGATTCTTTCAAAATGCTGATTTTTATTTACTATCAAGTGAATGTAAATTGGTATTACAGTATATAAAAAAAATAAAAAAAAGAGTTGCTTACTGGAGATGGGCATAGAAGGACACAGCACCACATATAAAAGTGGACATCATATATAATAAAAGCCGAAGGCCACTTCCGGAATACTACTTCCGTGATGGCCTGGACCCATGGTCCTGATGTCACCACTGCGCGGTCCCCCGGCTACAAGGAGCGGCGGAGGAACGTTCCGCTCTCGGAACTTCCGTCCGCCTTCCAGCCTCTCCCCTCCACCCACCACCGTACCTAGCGGGGGGCAGGGGGGCCGAGCGCCCCGTGCCCCAAGCCATGAGGGGTCCATTGCCCCCACCCCCTGGGGGACCCCGTGCTGCCAGCCGCCCGCCGCGCGCCCGGAGAGGAGGGAGGACGGGACTTCCTGTCCTGCACCCCTGTCCGCCCCTCCTCTCCTCCTACACCAGCCGCACGCCGGCCGCGGTGAGTCTGCACCCACCCAGCTACGCCTCTGCCCTCCAGCCTCTCCAGCCTCCCCTGCCCTCCAGCCTCCCCTGCCCTCCAGCCTCCCCTGCCCTCCAGCCTCTCCAGCCTCCCTTGCCCTCCAGCCTCCCCTGCCCTCCAGCCTCCCCTGCTCTCCAGCCTCCCCTTCCCTGCAGCCTCTCCAGCCTCCCCTGCCCTCCAGCCTCCCCTGCCCTCCAGCCTCTTCTGCCGCCCCAGCCTCTCCTGCCTCCCCTGCCTCCCCAGCCTCTCCAGCCTCCCCAGCCTCCCCTGCCTCCCCAGCCTCTCCAGCCTTCCCTGCCCTGCAGCCTCTCCCCTCCCGCCTCCGCTCTCCTCTCCAGCCTCCGCTCTCCCCTCCAGCCACCGCTCTCCCCTCCAGCCTCTCCCCTCCAGTCTCTCCCCTCCAGCCTCTCCCCTCCAGCCTCTCCCCTCCAGCCTCCGCTCTCCCCTCCAGCCTCTCCCCTCCCGTCTCCGCTCTCCCCTCCCGCCTCTCCCCTCCCGCCTCCGCTCTCCCCTCCAGCCTCCACTCTCCCCTTCCGCCTCTCCCCTCCCGCCTCCGCTCTCCCCTCCAGCCTCCCCTCAAGCCTCCGCCCTCCAGCCTCCGCTCTCCCTTCCAGCCTCCGCTCTCCCCTCTAGCCTCCGCTCTCCCCTCCAGCCTCCGCCCTCCAGCCTCCGCTCTCCCCTCCAGCCACCGCTCTCCCCTCCAGCCTCTCCCCTCCTGCCACCGCTCTCCCCTCCAGCCTCTCCCCTCCCACCTCCGCTCTCCCTCATGCCTCTGATCTCCCCTCCAGCCTCCGTTCTCCCCTCCAGCCTCCGCCCTCCCCTTCAGCCTCCGCTCTTCCCTCCAGCCTTTGCTCTTCCCTCCAGCCTCTCCCCTCCCGCCTCCACTCTCCCCTCCCGCCTCTCCCCTCCCGCCTCCGCTCTCCCCTCCCGCCTCCCCTCTCCCCTCCCACCTCCGCTCTCCCCTCCAGCCTCTGCTCTCCCCTCCAGCCTCCGCCCTCCAGCCTACCCTCTCCCCTCCAGCCTCCGCTCTCCCCCCAACAGCCTCCGCTCTCCCCTCCAGCCTCCGCTCTACCCTCCAGCCTCCTCCCTCCCTCCAGCCACCGCTCTCCTCTCCAGCCTCCGCTCTCCCCTCCAGCCTCTGCCCTCCAGCCTCCCCTCTCCCCTCCAGCCTCTCCCCTCCCGCCTCCGCTCTCCCCTCCAGCCTCTACCCTCCAGCCTCTGCTCTCCCCTCCAGTCTCTCCCCTCCCGCCTCCGCTCTCCCCTCCAGCCACCGCCCTCCCCTCCAGCCTCTCCCCTCCAGCCTCTCCCCTGCAGCCTCTCCCCTGCAGCCTCTGCTCTCTCCTCCAGCCTCCGCCCTCCTGCCTCCGCTGTCCCCTCCAGCCTCGCTCTCCCCTCCAGCCTTCGCTCTCCCCTCCAGCCTCCGCTCTCCCCTCCAGCCTCCGCTCTCCCCTCTGCCCTCCGCCCTCCCCTGTCCTCTGCCCTCCAGCCTCCACTGTCCTCTGCCCTCCAGCCTCCCCTGTCCTCTGCTCTCCAGCCTCCCCTGTCCTCTGCTCTCCAGCCTCCCCTGTCCTCTGCCCTCCAGCCTCCCCTCTCCTCTGCCCTCCAGCCTCCGCTCTACCCTCCAGCCTCTGCTCTCCCCTCCAGCCTCTCCCCTCCAGCCTCCGCTCTCCCCTCCAGCCTCCGCTCTCCCCTCCAGCCTCCGCTTTCCCCTCCAGCCTCCGCTCTCCACTCCAGCCTTCGCCCTCCAGCCTCCGCTCTCCCCTCCAGCCTCCGCTCTCCCCTCCAGCCTCTCCCCTCCCGCCTCCCTCTACCCTCCCACCTCCGCTCTCCCCTCCCGCCTCCGCTCTCCCCTCCAGCTTCCACTCTACCCTCCAGCCTCCGCTCTCCCTCCAGCCTCTGCTCTCCCCTCCAGCCTCCGCTCTCCCCTCCAGCCTCCGCTCTCCTCTCCAGCCTCCGCTCTCCCCTCCAGCCTCTCCTCTCCCCTCCAGCCTCCGCCTCTCCCCTCCAGCCTCTGCCCTCCAGCCTCCCCTCTCCCCTCCAGCCTCTCCCCTCCCGCCTCCGCTCTCCCCTCCAGCCTCTCCCCTCCAGCCTCTGCTCTCCCCTCCAGTCTCCGCTCTCCCCTCCAGCCACCGCCCTCCCCTCCAGCCTCTCCCCTCCCACCTCCGCTCTCCCCTCCAGCCTCTCCCCTCCAGCCTCTCCCCTCCAGCCTCCGCTCTCCCCTCCAGCCTCCGCTCTCCCCTCTGCCCTCCGCCCTCCCCTGTCCTCTGCCCCAGCCTCCCCTGTCCTCTGCCCTCCAGCCTCCCCTGTCCTCTGCCCTCCAGCCTCCCCTGTCCCCTGCCCTCCAGCCTCCCCTGTCCTCTGCCCTCCAGCCTCCCCTGTCCTCTGCCCTCCAGCCTCCCCTGTCCTCTGCCCTCCAGCCTCCCCTGTCCTCTGCCCTCCAGCCTCCCCTGTCCCCTGCCCTCCAGCCTCCCCTGTCCTCTGCCCTCCAGCCTCCCCTGTCCTCTGCCCTCCAGCCTCCCCTGTCCTCTGCCCTCCAGCCTCCCCTGTCCCCTGCCCTCCAGCCTCCCCTGTCCTCTCCCCTCCAGCCTCCACTCTACCCTCCAGCCTCCGCTCTCCCCTCCAGCCTCTGCTCTCCCCTCCAGCCTCCGCTCTCCCCTCCAGCCTCCGCTCTCCTCTTCAGCCTCCGCTCTCCCCTCCAGCCTCTCCCCTCCCGCCTCCCCTCTCCCCTCCAGCCTCCGCTCTCCCCTCCAGCCTCTGCCCTCCAGCCTCCCCTCTCCCCTCCAGCCTCTCCCCTCCCGCCTCCGCTCTCCCCTCCAGCCTCTCCCCTCCAGCCTCTGCTCTCCCCTCCAGTCTCCGCTCTCCCCTCCAGCCACCGCCCTCCCCTCCAGCCTCTCCCCTCCCGCCTCCGCTCTCCCCTTCAGCCTCTCCCCTCCAGCCTCTCCCCTCCAGCCTCCGCTCTCCCCTCCAGCCTCTGCTCTCCCCTCTGCCCTCCGCCCTCCCCTGTCCTCTGCCCCCAGCCTCCCCTGTCCTCTGCCCTCCAGCCTCCCCTGTCCTCTGCCCTCCAGCCTCCCCTGTCCTCTGCCCTCCAGCCTCCCCTGTCCCCTGCCCTCCAGCCTCCCCTGTCCCCTGCCCTCCAGCCTCCCCTGTCCTCTGCCCTCCAGCCTCCCCTGTCCTCTGCCCTCCAGCCTCCCCTGTCCTCTGCCCTCCAGCCTCCGCTCTCCCCTCCAGCCTCTGCTCTCCAGCCTCCCCTCTCCCCTCCAGCCACTCCCCTCCCGCCTCCGCTCTCCCCTCCAGCCTCTACCCTCCAGCCTCTGCTCTCCCATCCAGTCTCTCCCCTCCCGCCTCCGCTCTCCCCTCCAGACACCGCCCTCCCCTCCAGCCTCCGCTCTCCCCTCCAGCCTCTCCCCTCCAGCCTCTGCTCTCCCCTCCAGCCTCCGCCCTCCAGCCTCCGCTCTCCCCTCCAGCCTTCGCTCTCCCCTCCAGCCTCCGCTCTCCCCTCCAGCCTCCGCTCTCCCTCTGCCCTCCGCCCTCCCCTGTCTTCTGCCCTCCAGCCTCCCCTGTCATCTGCCCTCCAGCCTCCCCTGTCCTCTGCTCTCCAGCCTCCCCTGTCCTCTGCTCTCCAGCCTCCCTGTCCTCTGCCCTCCAGCCTCCCTCTTCCTCTGCCCTCCAGCCTCCGCTCTACCCTCCAGCCTCTGCTCTCCCCTCCAGCCTCTCCCCTCCAGCCTCCGCTTCCCCTCCAGCCTCTGCTCTCCCCTCCAGCCTCTCCCCTCCCGCCTCCGCTCTCCCCTCCCGCCTCTCCACTCCCGCCTCCGCTCTCCCTTCCCGCCTCCGCTCTCCCCTCCCGCCTCCGCTCTCCCCTCCAGCCTCCGCTCTCCCCTCCAGCCTCCACCCTCCAGCCTCCGCTCTCCTCTCCGCCCACCCTCTCCCCTCCAGCCTCCGCTCTCCCCTTCAGCCTCCGCTCTCCCCTCCAGCCTCCGCCCTCCCCTCCCGCCTCCGCTCTCCCCTCCAGCCTCCGCTCTCCCCTCCAGCCTCCGCTCTCCACTCCAGCCTCCGCTCTCCACTCCAGCCTTCGCCCTCCAGCCTCCGCTCTCCCCTCCAGCCTCCGCTCTCCCCTCCAGCCTCCGCCCTCCAGCCTCCGCTCTCCCCTCCAGCCACCGCTCTCCCCTCCAGCCTCTCCCCTCCCGCCTCCCTCTCCCCTCCCACCTCCGCTCTCCCCTCCCGCCTCCGCTCTCCCCTCCAGCCTCCGCTCTCCCCTCCAGCCTCTGCTCTCCCCTCCCACCTCCGCTCTCCCCTCCAGCCTCCACTCTCCCCTCCAGCCTCTGCCCTCCAGACTCCCCTCTCCCCTCCAGCCTCTCCCCTCCTGCCTCCGCTCTCCCCTCCAGCCTCTCCCCTCCAGCCTCTGCTCTCCCCTCCAGTCTCTCCCCTCCCATCTCCGCTCTCCCCTCCAGCCACCGCCTCCCCTCCAGCCTCTCCCCTCCCGCCTCCGCTCTCCCCTCCAGCCTCTCCCCTCCCGCCTCCGCTCTCCCCTCCAGCCTCCGCTCTCCCCTCCAGCCTCCCCTGTCCTCTGCCTTCCAGCCTCCGCTCTACCCTCCAGCCTCTGCTCTCCCCTCCAGCCTCCGCTCTCCCCTCCAGCCTCCGCCCTCCAGCCTCCGCTCCCCCCTCCAGCCACCGCTCTCCCCTCCAGCCTCTCCCCTCCCGCCTCCGCTCTCCCCTCCAGCCTCCGCTCTCCCCTCCAGCCCCCGCCCTCCCCTCCAGCCTCCACTCTCCCCTCACTTTGTCCGCACTTCCCTCACTTTGTCCGCACACATACACACACACACACTTCGCTATACTTACCACCGGCCCTGCATCAGCCGCCTAGATCCTCAGTCGACATGTCGCCACCCCCGAACTACTGGATCCAATATAGCGTCCAAGAAGTCTCCCCAAACTTCCCGAACGCCATATTGGATCCAGTCGTCCGCGGGCGGCGACATGTCAACTCAGGATCCAGCCGGCGGGGAAGATGCAGGGTCGGTGCTAACTATAGCGGAGTGTGTGTGTGTATGTGTGTGTGTGTGTATGTATGTATGTGTGCGCTGACCACTCTGCCCACGGCGCTGCCCTGCCCACTCTGCCCACGCCACTGTGCTGACCAATCTCACCGCACTCACTGCTAACCACTGAGCCACGGCACTCACTGCTAACCACTGAGCCACGGCACTCACTGCTAACCACTGAGCCACCGCACTCACTGCTAACCACTGAGCCACCGCACTCACTGCTAACCACTGAGCCACCGCACTCACTGCTAACCACTGAGCCACCGCACTCACTGCTAACCACTGAGCCACCGCACTCACTGCTAACCACTGAGCCACCGTATACTCTGCTACCCACTGAGCCACATGTATACACACAATTCATTTCACCGCACTCCCCTAACTATTAGTAAATAAACTATATATGGATTCTAGACTACCCGATTCTTTAGAATCGGGCCGCCATCTAGTGAATAATAATATGACCATATACAAGGAACGTCCCACACACAGATATATTCAAGATTTGGCAACTGGTCAAAAACACAGTATGGTCTCTATTATGTCTCATCTAAACATATTCACTGTGTTCCAAATTATTATGCTAATTGGTTTTAAGTGTCATAGGGTTGTTGTTTTTTTTTTTTTAATGAATCCCATTGATGGGTTGTCTCTGAGAGTTCTTTGGATCACTGAAATCAATCTCAGATACCTGTGATAATTAGTTTGGCAGGTGAGTCCAATAAAAGGAAAACTGGATGTTCCACAATGTTATGCAGGCCACAGTTTTCAAGTAACATGGGAAAGAAAAAGGATCTCTCTACTGCCGAAAAGCAACAAATAGTGCAATGCCTTGGACAAGGGATGAAAACATTAGATATTTCAAGAAAACGTAAGCGTGATCATCGTACTGTGAAGAGATTTGTGGCTGATTCTGAGCACAGATGTGGTCGTGCAGATAAAGGCAGAATAAGGAAGGTTTCTGCCAGGCAAGTTCATCGGATTAAGAGAGCAGCTGCTAAAAAAGCCTTACAAACCAGCAAACAGATATTTGAAGCTCAGACAAGAAAAGACAAAGGGGCACCACTGTAGCTAATACTGGGATTCCTGCTAGGGAACAGAATACATGTGAGGGGGAGACACAGGGCCGTCTGAGGTGCCAGATACAGTTACAGTACTGATAAAATCAAGCAAAAAAGAAGCTTCGGCACTCACCAGATCGGCACATAGCAGGATTATTTCGTTTATTCACTCAAGGAGTGGCATACAAAAGGGTGCAGGGAGGGGGCGCAGAGGTGACGACAGCACCGTTTCGTGGCTGTGACCTGTGGAAGGGTAATCACCCGAAACGGTGCTGTCGTCACTTCTGCGCCCCCTCCCTGCACCCTTTTGTATGCCGCTCCTTGAGTGAATAAACGAAATAATCCCGCCATGTGCCGATCTGGTGAGTGGCGAAGTTTCTTTTTTGCTTGATTTTATCAGATATTTGAAGCTGCTGGTGCCTCTGGAGTCCCTCGAACCTCAAGGTGTAGAATCCTTCAAAGGCTTGCTGTGGTGCATAAAACTACTATTCGGCCACCCCTAAACAGTGCTCACAAGCAGAAACGGTTGCAGTGGGCCCAGACATACTTGAAGACTAATTTTCAACCAGTCTTATTTACTGATGAGTGCCAAGCAACCCTGGAAGGTCCAGATGGATGGAGTAGTGGATGCTTGGTGAATGGCCACCATGTTCCAACAAGGCTGCGACGTCATCAAGGAGGCAGAGGAGTCATGTTTTGGCTTGGAATCATGGAAAAATAGCTGGTAGGCCCCTTTAAGGTTGCTGAAGGTGTGAAAATGATATCTGCAAAGTATATAGAGTTTCTGACTGAGAACTTTCTTCCATGGTACAAAAAACAGAAACGTGCCTTCAGGAGCAAAATAATTTTCATGTCCCCGGGCCAGAGGCTGCACTTGATGGAGTATGGCAGCTCAGGTGGTGGTGGAAGTGCAGAGTTAACAACAGTTCGAAGAAAAGCCCGGACACCAGGTTCCTCTGTAACGTGTCTTTACTGTAACCGGTATGATGGTACAAGGTATACAGTCTGCAGGTAACGGACCGGGTGGTCCCAGAGATGACTGGTGTTAGTTCAGAGCTCCGCAGTGTTCCACCTTTTCCTAACTTCTCTATCTTGTTTGCCAATGTTGCCTTAGCGTACCAGGTCAGGGTACTTGGGAGACTTCTGAGTGGTACCTAGCTGAATTAGGCTGAAGGTCCTGTGTCCCAGTGGTGAGTCCCTGCTGGCAAGACAAGTAACTTGCGGCTGTGGTGAGGTGCCTCCTAGGAAGCGGTTCCTTCACCCTGGTTTGCTGAGCAGGGGTGGAAGTCTGCTCGCCTCGGAACCAGTTATCCGGTGGTTTTGGGCACGGGTATAGTTGGACCCATTTGTTAGTTGCCCGAGTTCCGGTCTGGGTCACCGCTTAATGGTGCCAGCCGCTAAGTGGATTTAGGGCTGCACGGAACTGTGCAGTGCCCTGCTTCTCCTACGTTACTCTCCTTCTGACGACTCCTACTTCCTCTCCTAAGTTACCCACACACACTACACCTACACTCCTCCCACCAGGACCTGATTGGCCCTCTATTCTAAGTGATGCATGTGGTGTTGGAGCTCTGAGGTTAACCATTTCATCACTGAGGCGGAAAATATTACATCTTCAGTCAGGGATGCAATACCTTCCTGTGATGCACTCGTTGCAGGGTGCCACAGATCTATGAGGTTGGGAGGCAGTTTACATCAAAACAGCAGCTCTGGGAGGCTATTCTGACATCATGCAAAGAAATACAAGCAGAAACTCTCCAGAAACTCACAAGTTCAATGGATGCAAGAATTGTGAAGGTGAGATCAAGGAAGGGTTCCTATGTTAACATGTAACTTGGCCTGTTAGGATGTTTTGGAATTAAATAGCTTTGTATTTCAGTGAATGTGACCTCCTAATGCTGCAAATTCAACAAATGAGCATTTTCAGTTCTTTAAAACATATCAAATGTTTAGAAACTCTACTGTGCGTAATAATTTGGAACAGTGCATTTAGAGTTTTTTTTAATTTTTAAGATTATACTGATATCATTAGGAGGTTTCTTCAATAAAATTCGATGTATACTCTAACGGGTGATGACTTTTATTACACTGACTGTCATTTGCACTGACCATTTAGGAAAATCAGAGAAAAGAACATTTGCATAATAATTTGGAACACAAAAGTTATAGCCAGTTCAGGATGGAGAAAAACAATCAAGATGACTTCAATCTCTATATAATTAGCTATACAATGCAGATTTGAACTGTGTCAGGCGGTTCATACATACAGATACTAGAATCAAGGGGACACCCAAATTACTGTGTATGGAGGAGTATGTGGTTATACAACATGTAAAAAGTGCATACCGGGGTCAAGGTAAAGGATGAGGTGTGAGATCACTTGGCAATGTCTGAGGTGCTCTTTTGTGGTACCAGAAAAACTGTGCCCAGGCGCAGACCCCGACACATGTTCTGTCAGCTTCTTTGGGGGGACTGTCATCTACTGGTGCTGTAGATGGAGTCGTGGTGTACTTGTGTCGGGCCCCACGGGACTGGGGTACTCGGTGCCGGACCGGGCGGTACTGGGGATGTCACAGGTGGCTTGGTCCGGACCGTGTCCCTGGCTCGGCAAATAAAGGGGATATTTACAAGGGAGATGTCACGGGTGACGCCACCCACTTGGTGCGGCCAGTAATGGGGGCCGCCGCTGCTGCAGAACCTCCGGGGGTGATGTGAGGGCAGTGAAGATGGTATAGTTCCAGTGGGGGGAACTGTATCCCCCGGGGCAGTAAGGGTGAAAGTCTATTGGGGTTATAGACACTGGTGCACTTCCCTTCTTCTCCTGATGCTGCAGAGCTGACAGGCTTGTAGCAGGGGGAAGCTCTCTGTGCTGAATCTGGAGCAAAGGTCGCAATCAATACACAGACTCACAGTTTTGCTGTTTTCAAAAGCTTTACTGCAGATGTTGTTGCAGGTTATAGTCCACGGAGTCTGTAATGGGGTTAAGCTCTCTCCCAACCCTGTCCGGGGTCGTCAGCGTCCTTATGCTGCACTGTGTGTGTGTGTCCTGGCTGCTGCTATTAGCTGAGCTGCTGGGATTCCTCACGTCTCTCTGTATTCTGCTGGTACCACTTGGCTAGGCAACTTGAGTCCTCTGTGCTGTGCTGACCCCTCCGTGTTGCTTTGCTCTGGTACTAGGGGCATCTAGAAATCCCACTGTTCCTGGATTCACTGTGCTGTGGGTGCCAGACACAGTACCGGATCCGGTGTCCGTCTCTGTGCGTTCTTCTGGGGCAAGTGAAGGTATCACTCCAGCTCCCAGAAGTGTTCCTCTGTCTTTCGTTCTCCTGTTCCTCTGACCCTTGCTAGGTCTGCACTGAGCTAACTCTGCTCTGTGTCCTCTTCACAGCACTGCACCGTGCTGTACGGTCTGAGCTCTCCCTCATGGACAAGAGTATATAAGGAAGCAAGTGGTGCTCCCCCTCTTGCCCAGAGGTGGTAGTGTTTGTCAGTGTGTAGTGGGGGAGAGAACCCTTGTGGTGTTATTGTGGCACATTAACCCATGGGGTGCCACACTTGTTTATGTATAAATGTGCGTGCAGGTATCAGGCACTGGTGGTAGAGTCCTGCGGCACATTCTTATTATTGAAAGTGTAGGCAGGTATCTGGCACTGTTGTTGGAGTCCTCCGGCACTTAGGTATTAGTGAGAGTGCGGCCGGATAACTGGTGTTATGGCCCTGTGACAGTGCTGGTGGATTGCTGCGTCAGTTTTATTATTTTTAAACATGCATAAAAGTTTCTGGCTCTGGTTGTGTCTACAGCGCTTATTTATTTGGGAAAGTGCAGGCAGCTATCTGCTGCTGGTGGTGGAGTCCTGTGGCACATTCTTATTATTGAAAGTGAGGGCAGGTATCTGGCACTGTAGTTGAAGTCCTCCAGCACTTATGTATTAGTGAAAGTGCAGCCAGGTATAAGGCACTGGTGATGGAGTCCTGCAGCAGTAAAATTGCAGCCAGGTATCAAATGCTGGTGGTATAGAAGTATGGTGCTTCTTTCCCTGTAACCTCCTGCTCGCGGTCATCTACCGACCCCCGGGACTCACCGCCTCTTTCCTTGACCATTTCAACGCTAGGCTTCTTCACTTCCTTTCCTCCGACATCCCCACCATCATCATGGGCAACTTCAACATCCCCATCGACACCCCCGACCCGGCTGCCTTCCGACTCCTATCATTTACCACCTCCCTTGGCCTCTCCCAATGGTCCTCCTCAGCCACTCACAAAGACGGCCACATGCTTGCCCTTATCTTCTCCCACCTCTGTTCCCTCACCGACCTCTCAAACTCACCCCTTTTCCTAACTGACCACAACCTGTTGACCTTCTCCTCCCTCTTTCCCCCTTCCTCACCCCCCCCTCTAGAAACTCAGTCACCCGCGCAGAAACTTTAAACTTATCGATTTCACCTCACTCTCTCACCACCTCCTCCCTTTCACAGACCTCGCCTCCTCACCCGATTTTAACACTGCTACCACCCTCTACAACTCCACACTAACTGCAGCTCTCGACCAGGCTGCCCTCCTCACACACACCAAAACTCGAACACACAGACAACCCTGGCTCACCTCTCTCACAAAAGAATCATGTCGAGCGTCCAGGGTAGCTGAACGGAGATGGAAGAAATCCCACTCCACAGCCCACCTCACCACGTACAAACAATCCCTCTCCAACTTCAAGGACGCACTCACCGCGTGTTCTTTAATCAACACAATGTCCCGAAACCCCAAGCAACTATTCAAAGCCTTCAACTCCCTACTCTGTCCTCCAGCACCTCCTCCTTCCCCCCTCATCTCCGCCGATGACTTCGCCACCTTCATCAAACAAAAGATTGATAAAATTAGAGAAAGCTGTGGCCCAACTTCCCCCCGACCCACCCACACTACCGCCCAACCCTCTTTGACCAAAGGAAGCTTCTCCAATGTGACTGAAGCCCAGTTCTCCTCCCTCCTGTCACAATCTCACCTCACCACCAGCGCCCTCGACCCACTCCCCTCCCACCTCATCCCAAACCTCACCTCAGCCCTCATCTCTGCCCTAACCCACCTTTTCAACCTATCACTCACTACCGGCGTCTTTCCCTCATCCTTCAAACACGCCTTGATCTCACCCATCCTCAAAAAACCCTCCCTCGACCCATCATCTTTCGCTAACTACCGCCCCATATCTCTTCTCCCTTTCGCATCCAAACTACTTGAACAACACGTCCATTCTGAACTGCCTTCCTACCTATCCTCCTGCTCCCTCTTCGACCGCCTACGATCCAGTGTCCGACCTCACCACTCCACTGAAAACAGCCTTAACTAAAGTCACCAACAACCTACTGACCGCGAAGAGTAAACAACACTACTCCGTCCTCCTCCTCCTCGATCTATCTGCCGCCTTCGACACGGTCGACCACTTCCTCCTACTTCAAATCCTAGAATCCCTTGACATCACCGATCTCACCCTCTCCAGGATCTCCTCATACCTAACGGACTGCACCTTCAGCGTCACCCACTCCTACAACTCTTCCTCGTCCTACCCCCTTACTGTCGGCGTCCCTCAAGGATCGGTTCTGGGACCGCTACTCTTCACCATCTGACCTAGGTCAATTCATTGAGTCCCATGGCCTCCAGTACCATCTCTACACCGACGACACCCAGATGTACCTCTCCGGGCCTGATATCACCTCCCTTCTGTCTAAAATCCCCCAATGCGTGTCCGCCATCTCATCTTTCTTCTCTGCTCGCTTCCTTAAGCTGAACATGGACAAAACAGAGTTCATCGTCTTTCCCCCCAGCTGCCCTCTCCCTCTACCAAACCTGTCAATCCTAGTCAACGACTGCTCCCTCTCCCCAGTCCCCTCACCAAGTGCCTCGGGGTCACTCTTGACTCCTCCCTCTACTTCAAGCCCCACATCCAAGCCTTCGCCACCTCTTGCCGACTCCAGCTCAAGAACATTTCCTGGATCCACTTGTTCCTTAATCTTGACACTGCCAAAACTCTCGCCCATGCCCACATCATCTCCCGCCTTGACTACTGCAACCTACTGCTCACCGGTCTCCCTGCTTCCTCCCTTGTCCCCCTCCACTCTATCCTAAACTCAGCTACCCATCTAATCCACTTGCCTCCTCGCTATACCCCTATCTCCCCCCTCTGCCAGGCCCTTCACTGGCTCCCCACCCCCCAAAGATCTCGATTTAAAATCCTAACCCTGACTTACAAAGCCATCCACAACCTGTTCCCCCCACTACATCTACGACATGGTCTCCCGATACCTACCCGCACCCAACCTGCGCTCCTCACAAGAACTCCTCCTCTCCTCCCCCCTTATCTCATCCTCCCACAACCGCATACAAGACTTCTCCCACGCCTCCGCCATACTCTGGAACTCTCTCCCCCAGCACGGTAGACCTACCCTTAAGAGTTTCAAAAAGAACCTGAAAACCCATCTATTCCAACAAGCCTACAACCTATGATGAGACCCAGTGCTGCACCACCACACGCTTGGCGCTTCCCCTCCTATTGTCTCCTCTCCCACCCCTGTAGAATGTGAGCCCTCGTGGACAGGGTCCTCTCCCGTTATGTATCAGCAAGCCTTGATTGTTTGTATATACTGTACCTGTCCTTGTTACCCCCACTTCTTATGTAAAGCGCCATGGAACCAATGGCACTATATAAATAAATTATTATTATTATTATTATTTATCAGTGTAAGTGTGGGCAGGTAACTGGCGCTGTGGTTGAAGTCCTGCAGCCCTAAAGGTACCTTTACACGCCGCCACTGTGCCTAGCAACAGGTATCCATGCGCATGTTTTTAACGGTGGATACCGATCGCTAATGCCGCATGTACACGCCGCCATTGCGTTGTCAACTAAAGGTATCTTTGTTCCCCGGAAGTTCCGACAGATCCTGCGGCTTACTTCCTGTTGAATACCTTCCCCACGTTGCACGCCGCTACCACAAAGGAATGCAAAGGAATACAGGCGTACATCTTTCGCGCCGCAAGCACATAGGCGTGACAGAGTTGTGTATGTCGTGACGCTAATACGCTGATTGGGCAACGCAATAGCATCATGATTGGCCAGCCTGCGCAGGAAGGCTGGCTAATACATGACGCCACTGCAGTTGTGTAGTGTGAATGGACAGCTCTTTAAATATGGTGCCCTGTGAAGGGACAGCCAATGGTTACACAGTAGCCCCCACCAATGATCGCTGATGGGGCGTGGTATCCATGACGCTCTGGCACACCCCTGTGAAATCACTAGGCGACGCAACATCTATGACTGTGCCCCGTTTAGACGCCACTACCATGGCAATTGTGCCTTTGTGTTGCCTTCGGTTTTTGAGCACGGCTCAGCAACAGGTATTCGAATCAACCGCAGGACACCGGGAGCAATTACCCCATTTACACGCCGCCATTTCATAGCAATTTCATGGCAACAGGCACAAATATCCCCAATGCCCGGCAGTTGCTACCTTCCAGTGGTGGCGTGTAAAGGGACCCTTATGTACTATATTAATGAAAGTGCAGTGGGGTATCAGCACTGGTGGTGGAGTCTTGCGGCACTTTATCAGTAAAAATGCAGCCGGGTATTAGGCGCTGGTGGTGGAGTCATGTTTTTAGTTTAAATTTTTTATTTTTACCTGCAGCCGGGTATGTGGCATGGGTGCAGGAGTCGTTCATTACTTATTTGTCACTTTTGGCTGTTTCTTAGAAGTGTTGCAGCGGTGGGTGTTGTGCTGCAATGGCAATTTTTTTTTTTGGTTGCTGCAACGTGACCGTGTAAGGTGCTTTTTGTTTTTTTTTTGTTTTTTGTTTTTTGGTCACTTTTGGGCGGTTATTACATGGGTAGCAGAGTTGGGTGTAGTGCTGCAGTGGGCAAATGGTATTTTTGTTGCTTGTCTTTCTTCAATAGGCATGAGGTGTGCATTCGTTTGTGTCACACTCACCACAAAATAGCGGCGGGATCATTAATTTGGGCTGTGCATTTGTTTGGCGCAGTTAAGATCTCAGGGGACTTCAAGATGATGGCTGGATCACTAACTGCCCTTATGCAGCGGGTTCGCACAGGCGCAGTTAGGATCTTGCGTAACTGCAAAATTGGGGTGAGATCACTAACTGCGGCGATGTGTGTGGCAGGTGGTGTTAGCGATGATGTGTGCGGTGGTGTTGTTTGGTGTGGTATGTGGTGTGTGGGTGTTTTTCCCAGTGTGCAGCTGGTAGTAGTGTGTGCCAGGAACCACTACTGCCAGCGGACAACATATTCATACACCCATGACTTGGGTGTATAGCGCGGCGGAAGTAACATAGGTGGAAAACCAGATGGAAGCGGAAGCCACTTGGCTATTATGTAAGTAGAAATGCAAATCTTACCCTAAAGGTACCTTTACACGCCGCCACTGCAGGATGGATACCAACGGCTACTTCATGTGCACGAGCACGCCCGAACGGTTACCAACGGGAAACGCACCCTCTTTACACGCCGCCACAAGGTGCGCTACGCTACGCTACATCTACAGCTAGCTACATCGCCGGGTGTCTCAAGTAGCCATCTGTAGCCCATCGTACGTCATTTACACACCGCTACAACCATCTAATATGGGCGTACCTGGTGCAGCAGGGACAGCACATAGGCGTGCTACAATTGTGGATTACGAGAATTCCGTACACTGATAGGACAAAGCAATGATACCATGATTGGGCAGGCATCGCAGGAGGCTGATTAATACATGACGCTCGAGCAATTGTGTAGTGTGACTCGTCAGCTCCTTAAATAGAATAAAGTATAATCAATGCACTCGCACTGTTGTTTGGTTGCTTGGTGTGAATTTATTTCAAATAAAGTGAAGATGGTGACAGAGCTGGTTAACGTTTCGGCCTATTAACGGCCTTGATCACAACGTCACTAAAAAAATAAGTGAAAAAAACTTTTTACAATGATATCATGTGAGGTATATACAGGTGTTAAAAAGAAAAGAAAGCCAATATATACAAATGTACAGAATATACATCAAGTGCCAATGTCGACTCTTTTAAGTGGTAGTATATAGATTAGGACACCATAGTATCGAGTAATGGAAACGCCATGAAGTAGGCCAAAGGCATGGTGGGGATCAAGGAAGAAATGGTGAAGAACAGAGAGGTAGAATTGGACAACCTATTACCTGCTGTCCTGGTTTAATATATGGGTTCCCACTCAAAGAGATAGTGTTATGTGGAGTATAAGTAAGTTGATGTTACCTATGGATAAGCACATAGAACGTCACTCAGAGGAAATTATGGTGTTGGTGTATTGTTTAGAACTATATATACCTCTATTCCAATCATGAGTGATGTAAGAGTATGGTGAACATGTAAATCATGTATGGAGGATATGTTGTTCCAGGACTTGGGTTGTCCAGTGAGTAGTGGTACTTGTTAGCTCTTACAGATGTCTCAGATGGAGGGTTTATATATCTGGAAATAAAGTAACCATTAAATTCCATCTGGGTTCTTATATATTTTTGGTGGAATATGTGCTATTAGGGCCAAAATACGTAAGCTCGTAACCCACCGTCAAGGGCACTCAAGCTTAAGAGTCCTTTTCATATGTTAACCATATATTTTGGCCCAAAATATCTACTAACACCTCACATTTTTCATCCCTAGTGTTTTGTTGCATCTTGTTTTATCTGCAGTTTGAGCCTGGGCCCTCTGGGGGCATCTGTCATTTGTGAGGCATATACCTTCCCCGTCTGTGGTTTGTAGGTGACTGAGCACCGGTATACAGACACCTGTGTTGCCTCTCAGAGTAGCAATCAGCCAGCTGCTAGGTGCAATTGATATTTACCAGGCAATATTTTGGTGAATTTTTTTTTTTATCCAGCTCATGGAATGCAAGCTGCGCGGGGCGCACTTGCTATGTGTACGATGTGCACTTGCGATGTGTGCGGTGCGCACACGTGATTGTGAAATCATAACTCTAAGTGTTGGGAGCGACGGTGTGAGGGGATAAAAGGGATACAGTGCTCCAGTGCTGCTTAAACTCGACTCAGTGTCTTGAAATGAGGTGCCTATATGGTGCTTCAAAAAGTGACCTATGACATAGGATACTGAGGCATCTGTAGAGAAAAGAGAAGAAGGAAGCACGTTAACACTTGTCAAATCAAATATAGATAAGATGCAAATTTAAACATAAATAGAAACATTGGTGGACCACAGTAGTATTGGAGTATTGGTCAGGATGCAGTAATTAGCAAAATGATCACAATCTCCATAGCCATAGTGGAGATATGGAGAATGAATCAACATGGGGGGCAGAAATCCATAAGGACAAAGAAAAATGGGTACATCCTATAATGTACACATACTTTACCAAATGGTGTTATGTCTTTCACAAAAACATGGATGTATAAATCTTTCAGATAGGGCAGACTTGTGTCTACCTTTCAATGAAAAAGGGACACTATGTACCTACTATGGATAAAGAGTACTAAGAAAAAACTTTGTACTCTATTCATACCGTGTGGTTCCAGGGTCTTGAGTGTGTGGATCCAGTATGTTTCCCTCTCTTTGAGGAGTCGTATCCTGTCTTCCCCCGTCTGTTAACTGGGATATGATCAATCACCTTAAATCTCAGTTGTGATACTGAATGACCTCTGGAAATAAAATGTGCTGGAACTGGCAAAAGAGTGTGTCTACATGTTATTGTGGAGTTATGCTTACTTATGCGGTCCCGGATATGCTGGATAGTCTGTCTAACATACCCGAGACCTCACGGGCATTTGAGTAAGTAAATGACATATGTGAATTTGCAGGTGTAAAAGTTCTTGATGTGAAATCTCTTTCCCATCATGGGGTGAGTGAATGTGTTTCCTCTAGTCATGTTCGAGCACTGTCTGCAGCATAGGCATGGGAAATTGCCCGTGCATGGTGCCGCCAATGTTAGTTGTCGTGATGAGGGTTTCAGGCTGCCGATGTCATCTCTGAGAAGTTTGGTTTTTAAGTTACTGGGTCTCTTATGGCAAAGGAGTATTGGATTTTCAAACTCTTTGATGGTTGGGTATGCTTGTCCCAAAATTGGCCAATCTTCTCTAATAACTCTGTGTATGAGTCTTTGACATGGGTGGTATGTGTTCACAAATGCCATCCTGTCTATATTCTTATGAGTCCTGTTCGTGCTGTTTGAAGAGGTGAAGGCTACAGTTGGTGGATAACCCCTCGTAATGAATTTCTGACTCACCTCAGTGTGTCTTAATTGGCATGGATCAAGACTATTCGGTCAACTCAAGTGTGTTGTGACATGGGTAGTGCCTGTTCATTCTGAAATGAAATAGCAATGATTTGGTTGTCTTTGACGTAGGGTCTTAGTGTGTCTCAAAGGAGAGTTAATCTGAAATAACAAAAATTGAGAGGCGCAATCTTGAATAATACCCGGTGGTCTAATGGGTATATTGTTATCGAAATCACCACTACTGACTGTTGTGCTGTCCTGTGCACCGTGTTAGCGTGTAGCTGCTATCCAATTTGCTAGGTGCTACCCTCCTAGTCACTGAGTTTCTAACAGATCTCTGTCAGGGCAGTTCTTGTTGTCTAACTAACTTCTCACACTGTGCAGTAAATCCTGATAATGAAAGAAGGCATAATCTGTTTTAGAGATAAAAAACATCCATAAAAGTAGCCTCTTTATCTGGTTGATACGGGAGATGCTGTTTCTAGGTGGAACCACTGAGGAAGACAGCAGGTCGCTGTTGAAACGCGGTAGTGGACAAACCAGAATAAACAGGTCTACTTTAATTATTGGTATCTGCTTCTCTTTACTGAGCGCTCCTAAATAATACCAGAATTACTGCCTTTCTTCAAGAAGTTAATCTGACATCTATCGTAGTTAAGGGTGAACTACTTATTCACATTTGTATTTTTTATGACTGAGCTCCCTCCTTATCCCCCTTCCCCTGCCCTGAGGCCAGCTGAGGTCTCCATTTTGTTGGAGTCCAACACATACTTTTCTTGTTCTTAATTAGTAACTGAGCATATAAACCCATACACCTTGCATACCACCATTAGTCATAGCGTTAGGACCTGGAAGCACCTTGTCGCTGGTCACCGGGCACTCCACAGTGGCCACTGTTGAAGCTAAGTCTTCCATTTTGCATTGTATCTAGAGCAGTGATTGCTATACCCCTATTCACATTGTTTCTGTATTAGCTGTGCAGTTTAGCCACTGCTTGCACTCATTAAAGTGCACATAGTGTTTAGTGTCGCAGCAGATAACTCTCTTATAATAAATGTATTTTTCTGCTTGCACCTACACTTAGAGGTTGATGCCAGTCATTCACTACTTATTCACAATCTTTACCAGTGTGTCCAAGAAGTTAATCTGACATCTATCGTAGTTAAGGGTGAACTTGATGTTAGGTATACATTGGATAAGATCGTGGTGAGTTCCTCGCCGCCCCCCCAAACCATAAAAATATTGTCTATATACCTCCGCCAGGCAATCGTGTATGTACGTATCAAGTTATGCGTATAGACAAATTTGTCTTCAAAAGATGCCATGTATATGTTGGCGTAGGGGGCGCCATATTAGACCCCATGGCGGTCCCCCTGCGCTGCATATAGTACTGATCCCCGAACAGAAATAGACTATTTTTTTCTCAGTTATTATTTACCTCTGATCAATAGATCCTAGATGCAAAACCCCTTCTGGTGGTAGATTACCACCAGGAAACTAAGGGTACCATCACACAGTGCGACGGACACTGCCGATTTCTTAGGCAATGCAGGGGCGTGGCCTATTGGCACCGATATCGCCCCTGCATCACCTAATTTAATTAGGCGATAGCGAACGCCTTTTAGTGGTCACCTGGTTTCAGAGCAGTGCTCTGAAACCAGGCGGCCGATCAGGGGAGATGTGTACACATCGCCCCATGTAAACGGCTGACTGGCGATCGGCCAAGCGATGGGAGCCATAGGCTCCCATGTTAAGGCATTGCCTGCTGGGGTTTGAAAAAACTCCAACGGCGATGCCGCCTGTCAGATCACCGGGCATCCCGGAGGTGTCGCCCAATGTAAATGGGGGGCGGCGACGCTGGTGGGGGTGGCAAAAACGTGCTGCTCCCGCCCGTCACCGCCGACATCTCCGGTGCCATCGCACAGTGTGACGGTATCCTAACACTATTGATGCGAAAATGACTGAATACCTTATACATCTCAACCCTATAACTCCTGTTTTTTACACACTACCCAAGGTACACAAAACCCTGCTTAACCTCCCGGGATGACCAATCGTGGCTTCCACCCACTTGATATTATCGCCTCTAGCTAAAATGGTCAAACGTATCTTGACGCCTCTTATACCTCTGATAACCTCATACGTGAAGGACACCAGTGACTTCCTCAACCACGTCAGGGACCTGGATCGTATTACACCTGGATGCTACCCAGTGACCCTTGACGTGGAGGATCTGTACACCAGTATAGATCACGAACAGGGGATCGAGGCTGTAATTTGGTTTCTCATAAGTATAGCACCATGACGGATAACCAGAAGGGGTTTTGCACTAACATGCTGGAGTTAATACTGAGAAAAAAATTTTCTTTTCTGGGATCAATACCATATGCAATGCAGGGGGACCGCCATGGGGTCTAATGTGGTGCCCCCATACGCCAACATACACATGGCATCTTTTGAGGACAAATTCGTCTATATGCATAACTTGATACGTACACATGCTATTACCTGGTGGAGGTATATAGACACTTTTTTTTATGATCTGGGGGGGGACAGGAACCACACGGTATGAACAGAGAGTGCAAAATTTTTTCTTAGTACTCATTTATCCATAGTAGGTACATAGTGTCCCTTTTTCATTAAAAGGTAGACACGTCTTCCCTATCTGAAAGATTTATACATCCATATTTTTGTGAAAGACATAACACCATTTGTAAAGTATGTATACGCTATAGGATGTGCCCATTTTTCTTTGTCCTTATGGATTTCTAACCCCCCCCCATTGATTCATTCTCCATATCACCATATGGCTAAGGAGATTGTGATCATTTTGCTAATTACTGTATCCTGACCAATATCCAACATTACTGTGGTCCACCAATGTTTCTATTTATGTCTAATTTGCTTCTTATCTATATTTGATTGACAAGTGTTAACGTGCTTCCTTCTTCTCTTTGCTCTTCAAATGCCTCAGTATCCTATGTCATAGGTCACTTTTTGAAGCACCACATAGGCACCTCATTTCAAGGCACTGAGTCGAGTTTAAGCAGCACTGGAGCATTGTATCCTTTTTATTCCCACACACCGTGCTCCCAACACTGAGCATTATGATTTCACATCGCGCGTGCGCACCGCATACATCGCCAGTGTGCACTGCACACATCTCATATGCTCCCATGCGGCTTGCATTCCATTCACCGGATACCTGCGTTCCGGAAATAGGAAGCTGCTGATGTAGTCCCGCCTACCAGCGTCATAAGAACACGCGCTAGATTCCTTCACTGCCACTCACTCATATGCCACCAGGACGCCGGGAGGTAATGTACCTGACAAATTCACTAAGATTAACCCTTGGTGCACCGCTCTGACCCCTATGGTAATCTAGCCTCTTTATTCCATACAGACTCTTTTCCAGAGCGATTTCCCCTTATCACCAGGTAATGACACTAATGGGCAATACCTGTTATAGAAACACACTGCTCATGGTGGACTTCCTATATAGTAAATCCTTTCTCTTCCGCAGTAACAAGCTCTGTTGAGCCTTACTCATATGAGTGCCCACTAGTGGATGTATTCATCCACATTATCCCACAGGTACTATAAGATTCTTGGTATGATTCTCCAACTATGATGACATTGGGAGTTACCTGATATAACCACAGTAACGTTATTTTTAGGTGCGGTTTCCTTCCATAAACTGTGGAGGACCTTCACCGATTGTTTTCCCTACTACACCACAGGTAGTCGTCTTTTTTTCTCGCAGCACCAGCACTTTACCTCTGCACGCATGCCTACACTACTAAGCACGGCACATTACTGTAGCATTACAATGAGACAACCTAGGTCTCACCTCACTAGAGGTCAAAGGTCTTTTTCTTCTGTAACAATGAAAAAGATATATATATATAAATACTTTTTATGTTTCATCATTTTTTCTATGTTTTTCATTGACTATGGTATTGAGTGTTAAATCATGTTGTATGCGATATGATCCTTAACCACTTGACTTTAGGATGTGTTAATTTACTTTGTTTGATACACATGTCAAGGACTGACTGTCTTTTCTTTTATGTTAATCTTTTTTTTGTATATACTGTCACAGCTCCGGTATCCACTGTGAAGACTAGTTTGGTTGAGTCGGTATGGATTGAGCATGTTCCACTGTACTCTGAGTGATACTTATTAAAACAATCTGATGGTCTGAGTTAAAGTCTCCTGTCTATCATATTCCCCTCATACTTCAAACATGCCCTAATCATACCCATCCTCAAAAAACCCTCCCTCGACCCCGCAGCAGTCTCCAACTATCACCCAATATCTCTCCTCCCCTTCGCCTCAAAATTGCTTGGCAACATGTCTATTCTGAACGGTCCCCTATCTCTCCTCCGGCTCCCTCTTTGACCGTCCTACAATCTGGCTTCCGACCCCACCATTCCATCGAAACAGCCCTTACCAAAGTCACCAATGACCTACTGACTGCCAAGAGCAAGCGACACTACTCCATCCTCCTCCTTCTCGACCTTTCTGCTGCCTTCGACACAGTCGACCTCTCTCTCTTACTTCAAATTCTAGAATCTTTTGGCATCACTGACCTAGCCCTCTCCTGGATATCTTCTTACCTAACAGACCGGACCTTCAGCATCATCCACTCCCACACCTCCTTTCCCCACCCTACCCCCTAACTGTCGGAGTTCCCCAAAACTCAGTCTGGGACCACTGCTCTTCTCCATCTACACCCTCGGCCTTGAGCAAACTCATCGAGTCCCACGACCTTCAATACCACCTCTACACCGATGACACCTAGCTCTACATGTCCGGCCCCGACATCACCTCCCTACTATCCAAACTTCCGCAATGCCTGCCTTCCATGTCATCCTTCTTCTCCGCTCGCTTCCTCAAGCTCAACATGAATAAAACCAAGCTCATCGTCTTCCCCCAGTCACTCTTCCCCCCTACCCGACCTATCCATCACTGTCAATGACTGCACACTCTCACCTGTCCTCCATGTCAAGTGCCTCGGGGTAATCCTCGACTCTTCCCTCCCCTTGAAGCCTCACATCCAAGCCTTCGTCACCAGCCTGCCAACTCCAGCTCAAAAAATTACCCGAATCTGCTCCTTCCTTGACCATGATGCTCCTTCCTTGACCATGACACTGCCAAAACCTTGTCCACTCCCTCATCACCTCCCGCCTTGACTACAGAAACCTCCTGCTCACCGGCCTCCTCGCAACCTCCCTTGCACCTCTCTGAACCATCCTCCATTCCGCTGCCCGACTCATCCACCTGTGCCCCGCTACTCCCCTGTCTCCCCCCTCTGCCAAGCCCTTCACTGGCTCCTCACCTCCCAGAGATCTCAGTTCAAAACCCTAGCCCTGACATACAAAGACATCCACAACCGGTCCCCTCCATACATTTCTGACTTGGTCTCGCGATACCTCCCCTCATGCAATCTGCGCTCCTCTCAAGAGCTTCTCATCTTCTCCCCACGCTTTTCCACCTCCCACAACCACATGCAAGACTTCTCTTGTGCATCTGCCATACTCTGGAACTCTCTCCCACACCACATCAGAATCTCCCCTACCCTGAAAACCTTCAAGAAAAACCTGAAGACCCACCTCTACCTTCAAGCCTACAACCCACACTGAGACCTAATCTGCTGCACCACCTCACCCCCACCTCTCCCCCTCCTACTTTCTCCCACCCATCCCCTATAGACTGTGAGCTCTTGAGTACAGGACCTCTGCCGTACTGTACCTGTATGATTTAATTGTCGTTATTTTTTTGTTTTTGCTCTCGTGTGCCCCTACACATGTAAAGTGCCATGGAACCAATGGCACTATATAAATATATAATAAAAATAAATAATAATAAACAGTGACTTATGTAAATAGACAGTACATAGTAGTGTATAGAAGGGTGGAGGAACTGGGCACAGCCCCATGTACATTAAATTGGGAACAGAAAGTGCCTGGGGTGGAGAGAAGGACAGACCCGGCCTCCTAAGCAGAGACACCCATAGGGAAATTGTGTGTAAAGTGTGTTAACCTGTTAAATGTTTGAAGCCTGCAGAGACTTTACTGTACGGACTTTACCCTTTTTCCCTGGATTGTCCCCTTTTGTCTAAACAATGGACCATAGCCAAAGGACTGCTGGTGACAAAACTACTCTTTCTTCTTTCACAGCCTGCGGCGGATGGACTAGCATGGTAGTACTGCCTTTTCATATTTTTACAATTTTTCAGTGGTTTTTGTATATTTTTGAGTTTTGAGACATTGTAAATACCTATTATTATTATTCTGTTGTTATGTAACAAAAGATTTACTCAGTCCGCGAGTACTGAAGTTAACTAGGGGGAATGTGGCGCCCTGTCACAGGTAAGCCACAGAACCAACTAGTTCACTAAGGGATTTCCACATCTGGTACCTCACATACACACAACACCTTCCACTCCCGGCCTGTAGGTGGAGCTCCACTGGTTGCTGTTAAGCCAGATCCCCTATAAGTACAGGTGCTGGGGGTGGACTTAGGCAAGAGTGTGCAGTCACTAGGAAAACTGTGAAGGTCAGCTCAGTGCCTAGTGAGCTAGACTGGTTACCGGAGCCATGCTATCCCCGAAACAGCACACTCCCAGAGCCAGTGTGAGGGTCCAGAGAGTGAGGACGAAAGGCAGAGACGAGGAACACTACACTGGGGGCAGAGGAGCCATACCGGCTCACCCCACCAGAACACCGGTCACTGGAGTCCGAGTCTGCAAGGGAGAAAGGTCAGCCCAGCAGAGAATCCCAGTACACCGCGGAGGTTTAGCTTCCTGGACACCCGCAGCACCTACATTTGAGAGCTAGGGACCGCAGTAGGGATAGCGGAAGCCCAAGAGAGAGCCCTCAGTACAGTAACACGGGTGTAGCGGACACAGAAAGGTCAAGCCTGGATTCACACATGCCAGACTCAAGAAAAGGGACAGGACAAGGAGGCCTATACCTCACTCGGTGTGGAGATCCCGAAGTACATCCTTCAATCTGGGACGTGTACCTGCTTTCCATCAGTAAAAGGTACAGAAAAAGACTTTATTGTGGGCATGTCCCTTCTTCAACATGTCCCACACCACTATGACTACGCTGCCCCGTTCCTACCATGCTGCCCTATTCCATCATCATACCTTACAGCCCTGGGGATCCTGCTCTTCCTGTAGAGAGCCACAACACCTTGCTGCCGCCCATCACTCCCGAGGTCCCAGCAGCGCCGGTGCCACCACTGGACCTACAAGTGGCGTCATGACTGACAATAACTTTAATCCTTGTAAATAAACACCTTTTCATTTTGTCACCAGGGGCATGTACTCGGGCACCGACCACCCGTGACATCCCTGTACCAGTACACCCAAGATCCGGGTACCCCAAGCCCTTGGCACGAGACATCCACCATAATCAGTAACACTTTCAAATGGCGATGACGGCAAATGGCCACTTCCTAAATCCTAAGGGACACGCAATTTAGGCAGCCAATGACCAAACCCTTGTGTCTTCAACTTGTGGATGTTTTATGCATCCTGATTGGCTGATTGCCTGGAACATCTACACAGAAAATGCTGGGAAATGTTGTTTTTCTTTGCAGTAGTTTGCTTACTGCCATAGTGCAGACCCTATATAGAGCTGATAAACTAATGAAATTAGCTGGATATAATGGTATGTGACATTCTCAGGTGGTCCCCTGAAGACGTAAAGTTCCTTTTGATTGAATGTCTAATTTGCTCAACAATTCGCTTTAAGTCATTCTATATTTCTTTCAAATTTAATGAAAGACTTGCGTGCTTACCAGTAATTAAGATTTAAAGAAAACATGATGGGTAATTGGAACATGAGTACAATTTACAAATCTCATGGTTTATATGGTGTGTGGCACATCTCAAATTACAATCTGACGCATAACAAAGCAGGAATACACTGGCCTAGGCATAAAAACATTCAGCATCCTAGGCACGTCCCCTTTTAAAGAAAAATTATAACATATATAAATGCTAAATTTCTATAAATATTATCATTTTAAAAAATATTCTTGCATTTCAGTTTCCATCAGCATCTCTTATACCATATTAAGGCACACATCACCGTGGCTGTCATCCAAGCAACAAATTCCAGAGTATTAAGAGCCTAGAGACAAAGGTGTATAAATATTGGTGAACATTTAGCATTTGCTCACAGTTTCCAGGTCTAGCTCTACCCAAGAGGTAGGGGCTCAACAGAAGTCTGATGGTATAATCCTGGCAAACACTGCTCCATTCACCTCTCTGATAACACAGGTGGTTTACCATGAGGTAATCAGACAGCAGGGTGTGGGGAGCAGAGGTTGAGGAGGGGGCTTTTCCGATGAGGTTATAATCTGAGGTCAGTTCAACCCGAGCCTACTTACAGGGCACAAAAGTTACAATAGAATTACTTGTATATGATCTACTGCACAGTTCAAAATTGTATGATATATTACATATATATATATATATATAGTATATTTATATGTAACTGAGTAATGATGATTGATAGACTTATGCAATGTCAACAGGAAGTGAAGCTTGTTTTGCTTTGCTCCACATATTACTGAGGATTAGTGATGAGCGAGTACGCTTGTGACTACTCGGTACTTGCACGGGTATCACTGTACTCGGGCTACTCGGTGAGTACCGAGTAATCTCGCGATACTCGTGCTGTGCTCGTGGTCCTCATCCCTGCATGTTGGCACTCTTTAGAGAGCCAGCCCACATGCAGATTGGCTGGTAGTCACTGCAATGCCACAGCCCTGTTAGTTGTGGCATTGCAGTGATTGGCCGGCCCGCACAGCGTGACCGAGCCTTTATAAGACCCGGCCACGATGTGCTCTGCACACAGCCATCCAGACAGTCAGTGTAGGGAGAGTGTCTGCTGCTTAAGGGACAAATTTGCGGCCCTCATAGGTAGATCCGGAGCAGGGCTGCAAACTGCTGCTGACCAGAACAGTCCTTCTCAGGACTAATCTAGGAGGATATAGGCAGGGTGATCCAGATCGGAGTCCAAGCTTTCCAGTGACCAGAACAGTCGTCAGGAGACTGTTGTAGCTGACTAGCTGTATACAGGCAGGGTCTAATATCCATATCCAGCTTTCCTGTGACCAGAACAATCAGAAGACTATTGTAGCTGACTAGCTGTATACAGGCAGGGTCTAATATCCAGCTTTCCTGTGACCAGAACAGTCACCAGACTGTTGTAGTTGACTAGCTCTATACAGGCAGGGTCTAATATCCAGCTTTCCTGTGACCAGAACAGTCACCAGACTGTTGTAGTTGACTAGCTCTATACAGGCAGGGTCTAATATCCAGCTTTCCTGTGACCAGAACAGTCACCAGACTGTTGTAGTTGACTAGCTCTATACAGGCAGGGCCTAATATCCAGCTTTCCTGTGACCAGAACAGTCACCAGACTGTTGTAGTTGACTAGCTCTATACAGGCAGGGCCTAATATCCAGCTTTCCTGTGACCAGAACAGTCACCAGACTGTTGTAGTTGACTAGCTCTATACAGACAGGGTCTAATATCCAGCTTTCCTGTGACCAGAACAGTCACCAGACTGTTGTAGTTGACTAGTTCTATACAGGCAGGGTCTAATATCCAGCTTTCCTGTGACCAGAACAGTCACCAGACTGTTGTAGTTGACTAGCTCTATAAAGGCAGGGTCTAATATCCAGCTTTACTGTGACCAGAACAGTCACCAGACTGTTGTAGATGACTAGCTCTATACAGGCAGGGTGTAATATCCAGCTTTCCTGTGACCAGAACAGTCAGCAGACTGTTGTAGTTGACTAGCTCTATACAGGCAGGGTCTAATATCCAGCTTTCCTGTGACCAGAACAGTCACCAGACTGTTGTAGTTGACTAGCTCTATACAGGCAGGGCCTAATATTCAGCTTTCCTGTGGCCAGAACAGTCACCAGACTGTTGTAGTTTACTAGCTCTATACAGACAGGGTTTAATATCCAGCTTTCCTGTGACCAGAACACTCACCAGACTGTTGTAGTTGAATAGTTCTATACAGGCAGGGTCTAATATCCAGCTTTCCTGTGACCAGAACAGTCACCAGACTGTTGTAGTTGACTAGCTCTATAAAGGCAGGGTGTAATATCCAGCTTTCCTGTGACCAGAACAGTCACCAGACTGTTGTAGTTAACTAGCTCTATACAGGCAGGGTGTAATAACCAGCTTTCCTGTGACCAGAACAGTCACCAGACTGTTGTAGTTGATTAGCTCTATACAGGCAGGGTCTAATATCCAGCTTTCCTGTGACCAGAACAGTCACCAGACTGTTGTAGTTGACTAGCTCTATAAAGGCAGGGTCTAATATCCAGCTTTACTGTGACCAGAACAGTCACCAGACTGTTGTAGTTGACTAGCTCTATACAGGCAGGGTCTAATATCCAGCTTTCCTGTGACCAGAACAGTCACCAGACTGTTGTAGTTGACTAGCTCTATACAGGCAGGGTCTAATATCCAGCTTTCCTGTGACCAGAACAGTCACCAGACTGTTGTAGTTGACTTGCTCTATACAGCCAGGGTCTAATATCCAGCTTTCCTGTGACCAGAACAGTCACCAGACTGTTGTAGTTGACTAGCTCTATACAGGCAGGGTGTACTATCCAGCTTTCCTGTGACCAGAACAGTCACCAGACTGTTGTAGTTGACTAGCTTTATACAGGCAGGGTGTAATATCCAGCTTTCCTGTGACCAGAACAGTCACCAGACTGTTGTAGTTGACTAGCTCTATACAGGCAGGGTGTAATATCCAGCTTTCCTGTGACCAGAACAGTCACCAGACTGTTGTAGTTGACTAGCTCTATACAGGCAGGGTCTGATATCCATATCCAGTTTTCCTGTGACCAGAACAGTCACCAGACTGTTGTAGTTGACTAGCTCTATACAGGCAGGGTCTAATATCCAGCTTTCCTGTGACCAGAACAGTCACCAGACTGTTGTAGTTGACTAGCTCTATACAGGCAGGGTCTAATATCCAGCTTACTTGTGACCAGAACAGTCACCAGACTGTTGTAGTTGACTAGCTCTATACAGGCAGGGTGTAATATCCAGCTTTCCTGTGACCAGAACAGTCACCAGACTGTTGTAGTTGACTAGCTCTATACAGGCAGGGTGTAATATCCATATCCAGCTTTCCTGTGACCAGAACAGTCAGGAGACTGTTGTAGCTGTATAGAGGCAAAATGCGCAAGGGCGTTGGCAAAGGGACAAGGAAGTGGACGTTATGGTGGTGCAGGCAGAGGCCGAGGTCGTGTGCAAGCACTAATTTCGCAACAACAAAGTGCCACATCTACTCGCTCGCACGTCCTGTCCCAAATTCTTGGGGCCCACAGCAGTACACCTCTCTTGAACCAAGACCAGTGTCAACAGGTTGTTACTTGGATAGCGGATAATGCTTCCAGTCAGATTGGCACCTCCACAAACACCCTGTCTTCCACACGGTCAAGTGTCAGTAGCCGCGATACTGCACCGAACGTTTCTTAACCTGATCCTCCTTCCTACCATCAGGCCGAGTACACGTTCACGGACATTACTGATCCCACACTTGGACACTCGGAAGAGCTGTTCACGTATCCATTCGCAGAATCTGGCCTCTCACCAGCTCCTGTTAAAGTGGGTGATGAGGAGAGCATATGTACGATGGCCAAATATTTGAGCAGCCACGTTCTTACGAAGGGAACGTTGGCAACGTGTCTCAACAAGGGGTGGACGATGATGAGACACAATTGCCAGGAAGTCAGGAGGAGGATCAGGGTGCGGAAGAGGAAGACGACGTGGTGGATGATCCAGTAGCTGACCCAACCTGGCAGGAGGATATGCAGAGCGAGGACAGTAGTGCACAGGGGGAGAGAGGCGTAGCATCCCAACAGGCAGTAAGAAGCAGGGTGGTGTCCGCAGGCAGAAGGCAGGCAACCGTTCCCCGGAACAACAACACGACACAAGGTGCCTGTGCAAATGTTAGGTCTTCCCGAGTCTGGCAGTTTTTTAAGTTAGCTCCAGATGACTCTAAAAAGGCCATTTGCAACACCTGCCATGCCAGCATCAGCAGGGGTACGAAAACTAGCAGCCTGACCACCACCAGCATGATCAGGCACATGTCAGCCAAGCACCCGACTTTGTGGAAAGTACAACAGAGTCGAGGAGGGGTGCTTGCTGATGTCACTGCTACGTCTTCGCATGTTGTGCGTGCGAGCCAATCCCCTGTCCATGCTGCCGTGAACAAGCCTCCGGCCCTGCACCTGATGTTGCCCACGCACAAATAACACCACCATCAAGCACGTCCTTGTCCCAGCGCAGCGTGCAGTTATCCATTCAGCAAACCTTTGAACGCAGGCGCAAATACGCTGCCAACGCCCCACATGCCACAGTTCTAAATGTTCACATTTCGCGACTGCTTGCGCTAGAAATGTTACCTTTCCGGCTGGTGGAGACGGAAGCATTCCGCGACCTGATGGTGGCTGCTGTCCCACGTTACTCGGTCCCCAGCCGCCACTATTTCTCCAGGTGTGCCGTCCCAGCATTGCATAACCACGTGTCACAAAGCATCACACGTACCCTGAACAATGCTGTTTCAGCCAAAGTCCACCTAACCACAGACACGTGGACAAGTGCTTGTGGGCAAGGCCGCTACATCTCCTTGACGGCACACTGGGTTAATATTGTGGAAGCTGGGACCCAGTCTGAGCGAGGGACGGAACACGTCCTTCACACACCAAGGATTGCAGGCCCTACCTCAGTCATGGTTTCACCCAGACTCTACAGCTCCGGAATGTCATGCTCCTCAGCCTCCTCCTCCTCCTGTGCATCCTCATCCACTTTACCCTCCACACCAGTCCCAAGCTGGAAGCACTGCAGCACTGCCTTTGCAAAGCGGCAACAGGCTGTGCTGAAGCTAATATGCATAGCTGACAAACCCCACAATGCAGAAGAGGTGTGGACAGCTCTGAAACAGCAGGCAGATCACTGGCTCACACCTCTGAACCTAAAGCCAGGAAAGGTCATGTGTGACAATGGCCGGAACCTGGTGGCAGCTTTGAGGCGAGGCCAGCTGACGCATGTTTCATACGTGGCCCATGTGCTCAACCTGGTGGTTCAGAGGTTTCTAAAGTCATACCCAGAGCTGTCTGATCTGCTGGTAAAAGTTCGCCGCCTGTCTGCACATTTTCGCAAGTCACCTGCTGCTTCAGCCGGCCTTGCCGGCTTTCAGCGCCGTTTGCGTGTTCCTGCCCACAGACTGGTGTGTGATGTCCCCATGCATTGGAATTCAACTCTGCACATGTTGGTCAGGATATGTGAGCAGAAGAGGGCAGTTGTTGACTACCTGCATCACCTAAGCCGTTGGGAAATAGGTCAAACTCCACACATAACACCTGAGGAGTGGAGATGGATGTCTGACCTATGTACCATCCTCCAAAACTTTGAGGACTCCACCAAGATGGTGAGTGGCGATGACGCCATTATTAGCGCCACCATACCGCTACTCTGCCTTCTAAAACGGTCTCTGCTGAAAAACAAAGATGATACATTGCAGGCGGAGCGTGATGAGTTTGAGCAAGAAACAGTAGTGGGTGTGGGTGATAACACACAGCCCAGCCTCATCTCATCACAACGTGCAGTGGAGGACTATGATGAGGAGGAGGATGAAGACATGGAGCAACTCTCTGGCCAAATTGAGGATATGACATGCACACCAGTCATACCCTCGCTTCAGCGTGGCTGGCCAGAGGACAGGGGAGATGAAGAGGAGGAGGAGGAGGACAGCATGTTCAGTCATCGTGTTGGTCAGGATACTGAAATGATGGCTGTTAAGAGTCTGGCGCACATGGCTGACTTTATGGTAAGCTGTCTGGCTCGTGACCCTCGCGTTCAGAACATTTTGGCCGACAATCAGTACTGGTTGGCAACACTCTTAGACCCACGCTACAAGGAGAACTTTATGTCTCTCATTCCTGAGACGGAGAGGTCAGCCAAAATGCAGCAGTTCCAGAAGGCCATAGTCACGGAAGTAGGCAAAGCATTCCCCTCACAAAATGCAAGCGGCATAGGTCAGGAATCGGTGGACAACCAAGGCGTACGGCCGAGAGGGGCACAAGTCCAATCTGCCAGAGGTAGGGGAACAGTCTTTACGATGTGGGACAGTTTTCTCAGCCCCTCACGTACCACAGCCCCTGAGGTGCGGGGTAGTGCCACAAGAAATGCTAAGTTTGGCCAGATGCTGAAGGAGTACCTTGCAGATCGAACAACTGTACTGCGACATTCTTCTGTGCCTTACAATTATTGGGTCTCCAAGCTGGACACGTGGCATGAATTGGCTCTCTACGCCTTGGAAGTCCTGGCCTGCCCTGCCGCTAGCGTTTTGTCAGATCGTGTTTTCAGTGCCGCAGGTGGAATCATTACTGATAAACGCACCCGCCTGTCAACTGAAAATGCTCCCACTCACCCATGGGTACACACTTCTGGACTTTGGCTAATCGTTGGACTGCTCCTCCTTCTCCTCATGTGCCACCATGATGACCGTTACAATAGTTAGGCTGTTGTTTCAGGTATACCCCCAGTGGTAAATTTTTTCGCCCATTCTTTTAGAATGGGCATTACAACGACAGGATACCCGCTCCTTTTCAATGGGAAAAATGTTTTGAGGCCCTCATGCACATCTCTATCCAGGGACAATGTAGAGCCTCCCAATTTTTGGCTGCTCTGCCAAAGGGCAATACTACAAAACCCCCACTTCAGGTTTACAGGCCCTCATGCATGTCTGTATGTATGGGTCATTGTTGAACCTCCCATATTTTGGCTGCCCTGCCAAAGGGCTATACTCCAATACACCCACTTCAGGTTTACAGGCCCTCATGCATGTCTGTATGCATGGGTCATTGTTGAACCTCCCAATTTTTGGCTGCCTTGCCAAAGGCAATACTACAATACACCCACTTCAGGTTTACAGGCCCTCATGCACGTCTGTATCCAGGGTCATTGTTGAACCTCCCAATTTTGCTGCCTGCCAAAGGGCAATACTACAATACACCCACTTCAGGTTTACAGGCCCTCATGCATGTCTGTATGCATGGGTCATTGTTGAACCTCCCAATTTTTGGCTGCCCTGCCAAAGGGCAATACTACAATACACCCACTTCAGGTTTACAGGCCCTCCTGCACATCGGTATCCAGGGTCATTGTTGAACCTCCCAATTTTTGGCTGCCCTGCCAAAGGGCTATACTCCAATACACCCACTTCAGGTTTACAGGCCCTCATGCATGTCTGTATGCATGGGTCATTGTTGAACCTCCCAATTTTTGGCTGCCCTACCAAAGGGCTATACTACAATACACCCACTTCAGGTTTACGTGCCCTCATGCATGTCTTTTTGCATGGGTCATTGTTGAACCTCCCAATTTTTGGCTGCCCTGCCAAAGGGCAATACTACAATACACCCACTTCAGGTTTACAGGCCCTCCTGCACGTCTGTATCCAGGGTCATTGTTGAACCTCCCAATTTCTGGCTGCCGTGCCAAAGGGCAATACTACAATACACCCACTTCAGGTTTACAGGCCCTCATGCATGTCTGTATGCATGGGTAATTGTTGAACCTCCCAATTTTTGGCTGCCCTGCCAAAGGGCTATACTACAATACACCCACTTCAGGTTTACAGGCCCTCATGCACGTCTGTATCCAGGGGCATTGTTGAACCTCACAATTTTGGACTGCCCTGGTAAAGGAAAATACTACAATATACCCACCTCCTCAAAATGGGCACATTATGTCAAGACAGGGCTTCATGTACGTCTCTTCTCAGGGACATCGGAGTGCCGCACAATGTTTTCACGTAAAATCTTTCATGTAATCACAAAAAGTAACATACACCAGCTGTATCTCACTATTGGGTATGGGCCCTTAAAGCGAACCTGTCACCCCCCCGGGCATCAAAAGCTAAAATAGCCACCTTCTGCAGCACTAAGGCTGCATTCAGAGAAGGTGGCTATAGGCTTTTGATGCCCTTTATACTATGAAATATGAAGTTAGGTAAATGCTCACACTTGTGAAAACCAAAGACCGGGAGGCGGGGTTTCACGCTCCTCTGACCCGCCCCCTCTTGTCAGTCATGGTGCGCGCCTGCTGCTGCCTCCCCTCAGTGTGTACAATGAACGCGCGTCTCCGTTCTCCTGTATGGAGGCACGCATGCGCTGTGCGCGCTGCCGATGACTTCCTGGACACCGGGCGCATAGCGCATGCGCGGCTTCATACAGGAGAACAGAGACGCGCGTTCATTGTACACACTGAGGGAAGGCAGCAGCAGGCGCGCACCATGACTGACAAGAGGGGGCGGGTCAGAGGAGAGTGAAACCCCGCCTCCCGGTCTTTGGTCTTCACAAGTGTGAGCATTTACCTAACTTCATATTTCATAGTATAAAGGGCATCAAAAGCCTATAGCCACCTTCCCTGAATGCAGCCCTAGTGCTGCAGAAGGTGGCTATTTTAGCTTTTGATGCCCGGGGGGGTGACAGGTTCGCTTTAACATTTCCAACCTGAATATTCATTTTGGTGTCATTTTGGAAGGTTTTCTGGTGACTCCGTAAAATTGGCGTGAAACTCGGACAACATTGTTCACAGCTGTAACTTTTGAGTGAGAAATGCTTACAGGGTTCTTCCCCATGGTATTGCCATGTCATTTGAGCACTCTTCTGAGACTTTTGTGACATTTTTAGGGTTTCTACATGCTGCCGGCGGTCATTTCATAAAATACTCGGGTCTCCCATAGGATAACATTGGGCTCGGTACTCGGGCTGAGTACACTAGTATCTTGGGATGCTCGGCAGGAGCATCGAGCACCCGAGCATTGTGGTACTCGCTCATCACTACTGAGGACATTTCGTCAGTCATAGTGTAAATTACACCTGGTTTCCATCTGTGCCCCTTTGCTTGGAATACAGTGTGTAGTGGTCCTTTTTGGCAGGGGGGTTGATGATTAGACAGTCTCAAGGCCCAGTTACACACACAGATAATTGTGCAGAGATTGTTCGCAGATCTCTGGTTGCAGTGAAATCATGGACACATTGTTCCATTTTGTGGCAGTGTACAAATGCAACAATGTGTCCATGATTTCACTGCAACCAGAGGTCTGCGAACAGTCTCTGCACAATTATCTGTGTGTAACTGGGCCTTAAAGCGAACCTGTCACCCCCCCTGGACATCAAAAGCTATAATAGCCACCTTCTGCAGCACTAAGGCTGCATTCAGGAAGGTGGCTATAAGCTTTTGATGCCCTTTAACTATTAAATATGAACTTATATAAAGCTACTCTTAAGAAGACCTAAGACCGGGAGCGGGGTTTCGCGCTCCTCCGACCCGCCTCCTCTTGTCAGTCATGGTGCTCGCCTGCTGCTGCCTCCCCTCATGAATGCGCACCTCCGTTCTCGTCTATGGAGCCGCCATGCGCTGGCGCCGGGTGTCCAGGAAGTCGTCGGCTGCGCACATTGTATCAGATGTATAGAAATCTCAACCACTGTGCTTCTTTTTTCCACAGCATAAACTGACATGTGGCACAGTGGGAGAACACAACAAAAATTCGATCTATCAGTAATCCTTATCATGCGCACATACAATGCATTCTCCTGTATAGGACACTAGTGTCTCCACCTAAGGCTGGCTTCACACTTGAGAACAGCGTCCTGCAGAGGAGATCCGCAAGCTGACCACAGCCACCGCAAGCCCCTATGTTTATAATGGGAACGCACGGTGCTGCTCTTGACTGTGCGCTCCCATTCACTGCAATATGTGATTTGTACGCAGGCAGATATGTTGCGTTCCAGGTGCGGAGGAGAGTGTGTGATTTGTGCGCAGGCATCCGCCTGCGTACAAATCACAAATTGCAGTGAATGGGAGCGCACGGTCATGCGCAGTCAAGCGCAGCACCGTGCGTTTCCATTATCAACATAGGGGCTGCGGTCAGCTTGCGGATCCCCTCCGCAGGACGCTGCGAAGGGGTTCACATGTGTGAAGCCACCCTAAGATATTATGCTGCATTCAGTTTGCAAGGAATCCTGATCATGGGTCCACACCATAACAGAGGTAAACAATTTGTATTTGCCATGTTGGGTTGACAAGTGTGACACTTTACTAACAATGCCAAATTGTGCCTATTGATAGTCATTTCAGCAGTCACTTAGGCTAGGGTCACACCAGCGTTACTGCCTGCATTCATGGGGTTCCATTAAAAAGATAAAATTTGGCAGCATTAATGAAGTGTTACCGGAAAGGTAAGGCTGCCTTAACGCTGCCAATTCATTCCTATGGGTGACAGAATGCCGAGCGCAGGTCAAATGCTGGCATCTAAGTGCTGGAGTGTGAAATCTTGCACTATTTCCAAGCGCGTCACATGACGAGGAAGTGCGCGTCATGTGATGCGCTTGGAAATAGCACGAAATTTCAAACTCTGGCACTTAGATGCCGGCATTTGACCTGCGCTCGGCATTCTGTCACCCATAGGAATGAATTGGTAGCATTAAGGCAGCCTTACCTTTCCGGTAACATCATGTAGCAATTTCAGATGTCCAGTAGCATTGAGGTTTCCATTGATGAAGAATGTCCCCACTATCTTTGTACCCCATATACCACACCATACCATCAATTTTTGTGTTCCAACAGTCTTGGAGGGATCTATCCACTGTGGGTTAGTGTCAGACCAATTGCGGTGGTTTTGCTTGTTAACTTCACCATTCACAGAAAAGTTTGCCTCATCACTCATTATTATTATTAATATTTATTTATAGAGCACTGTTGTTTCCATGGTGCTGTAGCAATTGTCTATGCTGTGAAGATACGAGATGTGCAGCATCTGAAACAACGGATACTGGAAGCCTGTGCTAGCATTTCTTCTGCGGTGTTGCTATCAGTGTGTCAAGAGTGGGAGAAGGGGTTGCATTGACAATCCAACACAATGGGCAGCACTTTGAACACATTTTATAAATGGTCATAAACTTGTAAATAACTTAGGAAAGAATAAAGTTAAGTTAAAACCAAACACACCATAGTTTTTTTTATGAAATTCCCAAATTCACATGACCCACTTCCCATTGAAAAAAATAAAGTTGGATCCAAAATGGCCAACTTCAAAATGGCCGCCATGGTCACCAACCATCTGGAAAAGTTTTCCCCCTCCCATATACTAATGTGCCATTCCCATTTAATTTAGGTGCATCCATATAAATGGCCCACCCTATATATGTGAGTACATTACCATCTTGGTGACTGAACATCTCTTGTTCCTTGCTCCACCTTTTGTTTATGTCCTGCAAAATACTTTAACATGAAGGTCAGTAATACATTTATTTGAAAACGAAACCAAACAGATTTTCTTTTCTTAACTTCTGCATTTATACTGTCGCTGCCGTTATCTATCATTTAGGCTGGCTTCACACCACGAATTTTGGGAACAAGAGCTGTCGGGTGTGAACCGGACTGCCCTGGATCAGATCTTGGCCCCATAGTAACCCTATGGGGCCGGAATACACCGGATAACAGTGTTTTGGCATCTGGTTTTTGCCTGTCCGGGATTTTCCGGCTGCTTTTCGTTTTTTCGCCCCGGACACAAAAACGGAGCATGCAGCATTTTTTGTATCTGGGGCTGAATTCAGACAAAATCGGATCCTCCCGAATCGTCCCGTATCGGACCGGTAAAAAAAAAAATCAGACCAATTGTCGGATTCATTTTTGGACGCTGCGGCTGCACAGATGAGCATTTTGAAGACCTCCCACCCTCCCTCCAGACACCATTTTCATCAAAGAGCGGGGTCCAAAGCAGGAGACTGGCTCACAGCTGACCAGCGGTCACCTAATCAGGATGAGTTTGCAAATGTGGTGCACATGTTGTGTGCAGATGAATGCAGCATGTGTGCCAATGTTGAAGGGATAAATAATGGCCCTGTGCATGGCTTGCCTGCAACATGCACAGCTGTGAAAGTGAACATGCATGTCTGTGTGCATGGCCTGCCTGCAGCATGCACAGCTGTGCAATTGATCATGCATGTCTGTGTGCATGACCTGCGTGCAAAAAGCACAGCTGTGCAAGTGAGCATGCATGTCTTTGTCCATGGCCTGCTTCTAGCATGCACAGCTGTGCAATTGAGCATGCATGTCTTTGTGCATGGCCTGCCTGCAGCATGCACAGCTGTGAAATTGAGCATGCATGTCTGTGTGCATGGCCTGCCTGCAGCACGCACAGCTGTGCAAGTGAGCATGGCCGGCTATGTGCATGTATCTTTTGCTGCATGCACAGCAATGTAAGGGAACCCTTAGGGGCATCTGCTGGGTGTGTACTGACTCCGGTTCCCCTTTGAATCAGATATCTTTGTATGTGTGTCTACATGTTACATTGTTGCCAGCAATGTATTGTCCTTATCATGCCTGTTTTTTATTTGTATTTAGTTTTTTAATATTTTGGTTGTTTGGTTTGGTTTACATTTTCTTTTGTTGTTTGTTTAGTTTAATTTAGAAACTAATATATAATTGCCGTAGCGCACTTCCGTCATATTCGGCGCTACTTCCGTCGTCGTGGATGTGGCTGCCAAAGTGACGGAAGTGCGTTAGGGACACACACACACACATGCACACACCACACACACACACACATACACCACCACACACACCACACACACACACACAACACACACACACACAGACCAGTATACTTACCCCGCCGCCATCCCGCTACACCGCTCCCGCCATGGCTCCGCCCACCTCGCGGGGCTCCCGCCATGGGCTCCGCCCCACCTCGCGGGGCTCCCACCATGGCTCCGCCCACCTCACGAGACTCCCACCATGGCTCCGCCCACCTAGCCTGCGCTGACCACAGAGCCTCCTTCCTGTGCTGACCACAGAGCCTCCTTCCTGTACTGAACACTCGACCACAGAGCCTCCTTCCTGCGCTGACCACAGACCCGCCGTCCTCTGCTGACCACAGAGCCTCCTTCCTGCTCTGACCACTCTGCCTCCTTCCTGCGCTGACCACAGAGCCGCCGTCCTCTGCTGACCACAGACCCGCCGTCCTCTGCTGACCACAGACCCGCCGTCCTCTGCTGACCACAGACCCGCTGTCCTCTGCTGACCACAGAGCCCCTTCCTCTGCTGACCACAGAGCCCCCGTCCTCTGCTGACCACAGAGCCTCCGTCCTCTGCTGACCACAGAGCCCCCGTCCTCTGCTGACCACAGAGCCCCCCGTCCACTACTGACCACAGAGCCCCCATTCTCTGCTGACCACAGAGCCCCCGTCCTCTGCTCACCACAGAGCCGCCGTCCTCTGCTGACCACAGAGCCGCCGTCCTCTGCTGACCACAGACCCAACATCCTCTGCTGACCACAGAGCCTCCTTCCTGCGCTGACCACTCTGCCTCCTTCCTGCGCTGACCACTCTGCCTCCTTCCTGCGCTGACCACAGAGCCGCCGTCCTCTGCTGACCACAGAGCCCCCGTCCACTACTGACCACAGAGCCCCCGTCCTCTGCTGACCACAGAGCCGCCGTCCTCTGCTGACCACAGAGCCGCCGTCCTCTGCTGACCACAGACCCAACGTCCTCTGCTGACCACAGAGCCTCCTTCCTACGCTGACCACTCTACCTCCTTCCTGCGCTGACCACTCTGCCTCGTTCCTGCGCTGACCACAGAGCCGCCATCCTCTGCTGACCACAGAGCTGCCGTCCTCTGCTGACCACAGAGCCGCCGTCCTCTGCTGACCACAGAGCCGCCGTCCTCTGCTGACCACAGAGCCGCCCTCCTCTGCTGACCACAGAGCCGCCCTCCTCTGCTGACCACAGAGACGCCGTCCTCTGCTGACCACAGAGACGCCGTCCTCTGCTGACCACAGAGCCGCCGTCCTCTGCTGACCACAGAGCCCCGTCCTCTGCTGACCACTCAGCCGCCGTCCTCTGCTGACCACAGAGCCGCCATCCTCTGCTGACCACAGAGCCGCCGTCCTCTGCTGACCACACAGCCGCCGTACTCTGCTGACCACACAGCCGCCGTACTCTGCTGACCACACAGCCGCCGTCCTCTGCTGACCACACAGCCGCCGTCCTCTGCTGACCACACAGCCGCCGTCCTCTGCTGACTACAGAGCCGCCGTCCTCAGCTGACCACAGAGCCGCCGTCCTGCGCTCACCACTCTGCCTCCTTCCTGCGCTCACCACTCTGCTTCCTTCCTGCGCTCACCACTCTGCCTCCTTCCTGCGCTGACCACAGAGCCGCCGTCCTCTGCTGACCACAGAGCCACCGTCCTCTGCTGACCACAGAGCCGCCATCCTCTGCTGACCACAGAGCCGCCGTCCTCTGCTGACCACACAGCCGCCGTCTCTGCTGACCACACAGCCGCCGTCCTCTGCTGACCACAGACCCAACATCCTCTGCTGACCACAGAGCCTCCTTCCTGCGCTGACCACTCTGCCTCCTTCCTGCGCTGACCACTCTGCCTCCTTCCTGCGCTGACCACAGAGCCGCCGTCCTCTGCTGACCACAGAGCCCCCGTCCACTACTGACCACAGAGCCCCCGTCCTCTGCTGACCACAGAGCCTCCGTCCTCTGCTGACCACAGAGCCCCCGTCCTCTGCTGACCACAGAGCCCCCGTCCACTACTGACCACAGAGCCCCCATTCTCTGCTGACCACAGAGCCCCCGTCCTCTGCTCACCACAGAGCCGCCGTCCTCTGCTGACCACAGAGCCGCCGTCCTCTGCTGACCACAGACCCAACATCCTCTGCTGACCACAGAGCCTCCTTCCTGCGCTGACCACTCTGCCTCCTTCCTGCGCTGACCACTCTGCCTCCTTCCTGCGCTGACCACAGAGCCGCCGTCCTCTGCTGACCACAGAGCCCCCGTCCACTACTGACCACAGAGCCCCCGTCCTCTGCTGACCACAGAGCCCTCGTCCTCTGCTGACCACAGAGCCGCCGTCCTCTGCTGACCACAGAGCCGCCGTCCTCTGCTGACCACAGACCCAACGTCCTCTGCTGACCACAGAGCCTCCTTCCTACGCTGACCACTCTACCTCCTTCCTGCGCTGACCACTCTGCCTCGTTCCTGCGCTGACCACAGCCGCCATCCTCTGCTGACCACAGAGCTGCCGTCCTCTGCTGACCACAGAGCCGCCGTCCTCTGCTGACCACAGAGCCGCCGTCCTCTGCTGACCACAGAGCCGCCCTCCTCTGCTGACCACAGAGCCGCCCTCCTCTGCTGACCACAGAGACGCCGTCCTCTGCTGACCACAGAGACGCCGTCCTCTGCTGACCACAGAGCCGCCGTCCTCTGCTGACCACAGAGCCCCGTCCTCTGCTGACCACTCAGCCGCCGTCCTCTGCTGACCACAGAGCCGCCATCCTCTGCTGACCACAGAGCCGCCGTCCTCTGCTGACCACACAGCCGCCGTACTCTGCTGACCACACAGCCGCCGTACTCTGCTGACCACACAGCCGCCGTCCTCTGCTGACCACACAGCCGCCGTCCTCTGCTGACCACACAGCCGCCGTCCTCTGCTGACTACAGAGCCGCCGTCCTCAGCTGACCACAGAGCCGCCGTCCTGCGCTCACCACTCTGCCTCCTTCCTGCGCTCACCACTCTGCTTCCTTCCTGCGCTCACCACTCTGCCTCCTTCCTGCGCTGACCACAGAGCCGCCGTCCTCTGCTGACCACAGAGCCACCGTCCTCTGCTGACCACAGAGCCGCCATCCTCTGCTGACCACAGAGCCGCCGTCCTCTGCTGACCACACAGCCGCCGTACTCTGCTGACCACACAGCCGCCGTCCTCTGCTGACCACACAGCCGCCGTCCTCTGCTGACTACAGAGCCGCCGTCCTCTGTTGACCACAGAGCCGCCGTCCTGCGCTCACCACTCTGCCTCCTTCCTGCGCTCACCACTCTGCTTCCTTCCTGCGCTCACCACTCTGCCTCCTTCCTGCGCTGACCACAGAGCCGCCGTCCTCTGCTGACCACAGAGCCACCGTCCTCTGCTGACCACAGAGCCGCCCTCCTCTGCTGACCACAGAGCCGCTGTCCTGCGCTCACCACTCTGCCTCCTTCCTGCGCTGATCACTCTGCCTCCTTCCTGCGCTGATCACTCTGCCTCCTTCCTGCGCTGATCACTCTGCCGCCGTCCTCTCGCTGACCACAGAGCCGCCGTCCTGCGCTCACTACTCTGCCTCCTTCCTGCGCTCACCACTCTGCCTCCTTCCTGCGCTGACCACAGAGCCGCCGTCCTCTGCTGACCACAGAGCCACCGTCCTCTGCTGACCACAGAGCCGCCCTCCTCTGCTGACCACAGAGCCGCTGTCCTGCGCTCACCACTCTGCCTCCTTCCTGCGCTGATCACTCTGCCTCCTTCCTGTGCTGATCACTCTGCCTCCTTCCTGCGCTGACCACAGAGCCGCCAACCTCTGCTGACCACATGAGCCGCCCTCCTCTGCTGACCACAGAGCCGCCATCCTCTGCTGACCACAGAGCCACCGTCCTCTGCTGACCACAGAGCCGCCGTCCTCTGCTGACCACAGAGCCGCCGTCCTCTGCTGACCACAGAGCCCCCGTACTCTGCTGACCACACAGCCGCCGTACTCTGCTGACCACACAGCCGCCGTCCTCTCGCTGACCACACAGCCCGCCGTCCTCTGCTGACCACAAGCCGCCGTCCTCTTGCTGACCACACAGCTGCCGTCCTCTGCTGACCAACAGCAGCCGCCGTCCTGCGCTCACCACTCTGACTCCTTCCTGCACTCACCACTCTGCCTCCTTCCTGCGCTGACCACTCTGCCTCCTTCCTGCGCTGACCACAGAGCCGCCGTCCTCTGCTGACCACAGAGCCACCGTCCTCTGCTGACCACAGAGCCACCGTCCTCTGCTGACCACAGAGCCGCCCTCCTCTGCTGACCACAGAGCCGCCGTCCTGCGCTCACCACTCTACCTCCTTCCTGCGCTGATCACTCTGCCTCCTTCCTGCGCTGATCACTCTGCCTCCTTCCTGCGCTGATCACTCTGCCTCCTTCCTGCGCTGATCACTCTGCCGCCGTCCTCTGCGGACCACAGAGCCGCCGTCCTGCGCTCACCACTCTGCCTCCTTCCTGCGCTCACCACTCTGCCTCCTTCCTGCGCTGACCACTCTGCCTCCTTCCTGCGCTGACCACAGAGCCGCCGTCCTCTGCTGACCACAGAGCCACCGTCCTCTGCTGACCACAGAGCCGCCCTCCTCTACTGACCACACAGCCTTCGTCCTACGCTCATCACTCTGCTTCCTTCCTGCGCTGATCACTCTGCCTCCTTCCTGCGCTGATCACTCTGCCTCCTTCCTGCGCTGATCACTCTGCCGCCTTCCTCTGCTGACCACAGAGCCGCCGTCCTGCGCTCATCATTATGCCTCCTTCCTGCGCTTACCACTCTGCCTCCTTCCTGCGCTGACCACTCTGCCTCCTTCCTGCGCTGACCACAGAGCCGCCATCCTCTGCTGACCATAGAGCCACCGTCCTCTGCTGACCACAGAGCCGCTGTCCTGCGCTCACCACTCTGCCTCCTTCCTGCGCTGATCACTCTGCCTCCTTCCTGCGCTGATCACTCTGCCGCCGTACTCTGCTGACCACAGAGCCGCCATCCTCTGCTGACCACAGAGCCGCTGTCCTCTGCTGACCACAGAGCTGCCGTCCTCTGCTGACCACAGAGCCGCTGTCCTGCGCTCACCACTCTGCCTCCTTCCTGCGCTGATCACTCTGCCTCCTTCCTGCGCTGATCACTCTGCCGCCGTCCTCTGCTGACCACAGAGCCGCCGTCCTCTGCTGACCACAGAGCTGCCGTCCTCTGCTGACCACAGAGCCACTGTCCTGCACTCACCATTCTGCCTCCTTCCTGCGCTGATCACTCTGCCTCCTTCCTGCGCTGATCACTCTGCCGCCGTCCTCTGCTGACCACAGAGCCGCCGTCCTCTGCTAACCACAGAGCCGCCGTCCTCTGCTGACCACAGAGCCGCCCTTCTCTGCTGACCACAGAGCCGCCGTCCTCTGCTGACCACAGAGCCGCCGTCCTCTGCTGACCACAGAGCCGCCGTCCTCTGCTGACCACAGAGCCGCCGTCCTCTGCTGACCACAGAGCCGCCATCCTCTGCTGACCACAGAGCCGCCGTCCTCTGCTGACCACAGAGCCCCCGTCCTCTGCTGACCACAGAGCCCCCGTCCTCTGCTGACCACAGAGCCCCCGTCCTCTGCTGACCACAGAGCCCCCGTCCTCTTCTGACCACACAGCCGCCGTCCTCTGCTGACCACTGAGCCGCCGTCCTCTGCTGACCACCGACCCTCCGTCCTGCCCTGACCACTGACCCTCCGTCCTGCGCTCACCACTCTGCCTCCGTCCTGCGCTCACCACTCTGCCTCCGTCCTGCGCTCACCACTCTGCCTCCGTCCTGCGCTCACCACTCTGCCTCCGTCCTGCGCTCACCATTCTGCCTCCGTCCTGCGCTCACCACTGAGCCTCCTTCCTGCGCTGACCACTGAGCCTCCTTCCTGTGCTGACCACTGAGCCTCCATCCTGTGCTGACCACTGAGCCTCCATCCTGTGCTGACCACTGAGCCTCCATCCTGTGCTGACCACTGAGCCTCCATCCTGTACTGACCACTCAATCCTGTACTGACCACTCAGCTGCCGTCCTCTGCTGACCACAGAGCCGCCGTCTTCTGCTGACCACAGAGCCGCTGTCCTCTGCTGACCACTGAGCCTCCATCCTGTGCTGACCACTGACCCTCCATCCTGTGCTGACCACTCAATCCTGTGCTGACCACTCAGCCGCCGTCCTCTGCTGACCACAGAGCCGCCCTCCTCTGCTGACCACAGAGCCGCCCTCCTCTGCTGACCACAGAGCCGCCGTCCTCTGCTGACCACAGAGCCGCCCTCCTCTGCTGACCACAGAGCCGCCCTCCTCTGCTGACCACAGAGCCGCCGTCCTCTGCTGACCACAGAGCCGCCGTCCTCTGCTGACCACAGAGCCGCCGTCCTCTGCTGACCACAGAGCCGCCGTCCTCTGCTGACCACAGAGCCCCCGTCCTCTGCTGACCACAGAGCCCCCATCCTCTGCTGACCACAGAGCCCCCGTCCTCTGCTGACCACAGAGCCACCGTCCTGCGCTCACCACTCTGCCTCCTTCCTGTGCTGACATGGTGGGGATTTCGGAGACTTGGCTGGACGAGAGCCATGACTGGGCTGTTAATTTACAGGGCTATTGTCTGTTCAGAAATGACCGTACAAATAGGCGAGGAGGAGGTGTATGTTTATACGTAAAATCATTCTTAAAACCCATCCTGCGAGATAATATAGGTGAATCTAATGGAAATGTAGAGTCCCTGTGGGTGGAGATAAGGGGAGGGGGAAAAAATAATAAATTACTGATAGGGGTTTGTTATAAGTCCCCAACAATAATGGAAGTGGAGGAGAATATCCTCATAAAGCAAATAGATGAAGCAGCGACTCAGGGAGAAGTCATTATTATGGGGGACTTCAACTACCCTGAAATACATTGGGGATCAGAAACCTGCAGTTCCAGCAAAGGTAATAAGTTTTTGAAAACTATGAGAGACAATTACCTTTCACAACTGGTTCAGGACCCAACAAGAAGGGGGGCACTGCTGGACCTAATATTAACCAACAGGCCGGACCGCATATCAAATATACGGGTTGGAGGTCACTTGGGTAATAGTGATCATAACTTAATAAGCTTTCAAGTATCCTTTACTAAGACGTGTAGTAGAGGGGCTACAAGGACACTAAACTTCAGGAAGGCAAATTTCCAACGGTTGAGAGATGATCTTAGTGCAATAAATTGGGACGATGTCCTGAGACATAAAAGTACACAACACAAATGGGAGATGTTTATTAGCATCCCGAATAGGACCTGTGCACAATATATACCCTATGGGAATAAGCATGCTAGAAATAGGAGGAAACCACTATGGCTAAATAAAGCGGTAAGAAGTGCAATATGTGACAAAAAGAAAGCATTTAGGGAATTAAAGCAAGTAGGTAGTGATGAAGCATTATTAAATAAATACAGAAAATTAAATAACATTTGTAAAAAGCAAATCAAGGCAGCAAAGATTGAGACAGAGAGACTCACTGCCAGAGAAAGTAAAAAGAATCCCAAAATATTTTTTAACTACATAAATAGTAAGAAACTAAAAAATGATGGTGTTGGCCCCTTTAAAAATAGTCTGGGTGAAATGGTGGATGAGGATGAGGAAAAAGCCAATATGCTAAATGACTTTTTTTCAACAGTATTTACACAAGAAAATCCCATGACAGACAATATGATCAGTGATAACAAAAAGTCTCAATTAAATGTCACCTGCTTAACCCAAGAGGAAGTACGGCATCGTCTAAAAATCACTAAAATTGACAAATCCCTAGGCCTGGATGGGATACACCCCTGAGTGCTGCAGGAATTAAGTACTGTCATAGATAGACCATTATTTTTAATATTTAAAGATTCCATAATAACAGGGTCTGTACCACAGGACTGGCGTATAGCAAATGTGGTGCCAATATTCAAAAAGGGGACAAAAACTGAACTTGGAAATTATAGGCCAGTAAGCTTAACCTCTACTGTGGGTAAAATCCTAGAGGGTTTTCTAAGAGATGCTATACTGGAGTATCTGAAGAAAAATAACCTCATGACCCATTATCAACATGGTTTTACGAGGGACCGTTCCTGTCAAACTAATCTGATAAGCTTCTATGAAGAAGTAAGTTCTGGACTGGACCAAGGAAATGCAGTGGATGTGGTGTATATGGACTTTTCAAAAGCTTTTGATACGGTGCCACACAAAAGGTTGATACATAAAATGAGGGCAATGGGGATAGGGGAAAATATGTGTAAGTGGGTTAAGAACTGGCTTAGTGATAGGAAACAAAGGGTGGTTATTAATGGAACACACTCAGAATGGGTCACAGTTAACAGTGGGGTACCACATGGGTCAGTGTTGGGCCCGCTTCTATTTAATATATTTATTAATGACCTTGTAGGGGGCATACGGAGTAGAATCTCAATATTTGCAGATGACACTAAACTCTGCAGGGTAATCAATACAGAGGAGGACAATTTTATATTACAGGAGGATTTATGTAAACTAGAAGCTTGGGCTGCTAAATGGCAAATGCGTTTTAATGGGGATAAATGTAAAGTCATGCACTTGGGCAGAGGAAACAAAAGGTATAATTATGTGCTTAATTGTAAAACACTGGGCAAAACTGTCACTGAAAAAGACCTGGGTGTATGGGTAGATGACAAACTCACATTTAGTGGCCAGTGTCAGGCAGCTGCTGCAAAGGCAAATAAAATAATGGGATGCATTAAAAGAGGCATAGATGCTCATGATGAGAACATCATTTTACCTCTATACAAGTCACTAGTGTGACCACACTTAGAATACTGTGTACAATTCTGGTCTCCGGTGTATAAGAAAGACATAGCTGAACTAGAGCGGGTCCAGAGAAGAGCGACCAAAGTCATTAGAGGACTAAGGGGTCTGCAATAAAAAGACAGGTTATTAAACTTGGGGTTATTTAGCTTGGAAAAACGAAGGCTTAGGGGTGATCTTATAATAATGTATAAATATATGAGGGGACAGTACAGAGACCTTTCTAATGATCTCTTTACTCTTAGGCCTGAGACTGGGACAAGGGGGCATCCTCTACGTCTGGAGGAAAAAAGGTTTAATCATAATCACAGACGCGGATTCTTTACTGTAAGAGCAGTGAGACTATGGAACTCTCTACCACATGCTGTTGTAATGAGTGAGTCACTACTAACATTTAAGAGGGGCCTGGATGCCTTTCTTGAAAACTATAATATTATTAGTTATACATACTAGATTCTTTGATAGGGCGTTGATCCAGGGAATTAGTCTGATTGCCGTATCTGGAGTCAGGAAGGAATTTTTTCCCCCAATGTGGAGCTTAGTGTTGCCACATGGGTTTTTTTTTTGCCTTCCTGTGGATCAACATGTTAGGCTATGGGTTGAACTAGATGGACTTAAAGTCTTCCTTCAACCTTAAAAACTATGTTACTATGTTACTATGTTACTATGTTACCACTCTGCCTCCTTCCTGCGCTGACCACTCTGCCTCCTTCCTGCGCTGACCACAGAGCCGCCGTCCTCTGCTGACCACAGAGCCGCCGTATACAGTGCCAACCACTGAGCCACCATATACAGTGCCAACCACTGAGCCACCATATACAGGGCCAACCACTGAGCCACCATATACAGTGCCAACCACTGAGCCACCGTATATAGTGCTAACCACTGAGCCACCTTATACAGTGCCAACCACAGAGCCACCGTATACAGTGCTAACCACTGAGCCACCATATACAGTGCTAACCACTGATCCACTATATACAGTGCTAACCACTCAGCCACCATACAGTGCTAACCGCTGAGCCACCTATACAGTGCCAACCACTGAGCCACCGTATACAGTGCTAACCACTGAGCCACCATATACAGTGCCAACCACTGAGCCACCGTATACAGTGCTAACCACTGAGCCACCATATACAGTGCAAACCACTGATCCACATATACAGTGCTAACCACTCAGCCACCATAACAGTGCTAACCGCTGAACCACCATATACAGTGCTAACCACTGAGCCACCATAACAGTGTTAACCACTGAGCCATTATACAGTGCTAACCACTGAGCCACCATATACAGTGCTAACCACAGAGCCACCAAATACAGTGCTAACCACAGAGCCACCATATACAGTGCTAACCACTGAGCACCATATACAGTGCTAACCACTGAGCCACCATATACAGTGCTAACCACAGAGGCCACCATATACAGTGCTAACCACGAGCCACCATATACAGTGCTAACCACTGAGCCACCATATACAGTGCTAACCACAGAGCCACCATATACAGTGATAACCACTGAGGCCACCATATAGTGCTAACCACTGAACCACCATATACAGTGCTAACCACTGAGCCACCATACAGTGCTAACCACTGAGCCACCATACAGTGCTAACCACTGAGCCACCATATACAGTGCTAACCACAGAGCCACCATATACAGTGCTAACCACAGAGGCACCATATACAGTGATAACCACTGAGCCACCATATACAGTGCTAACCACGGAGCCACCGTATACAGTGCCAACCACTGAGCCACCATATACAGTGATAACCACTGAGCCAGCGTATACAGTGCTAACCACTGAGCCACCGTATACAGTGCTAACCACTGAGCCACTGTATACAGTGCCAACCACTGAGCCACCATATACAGTGCCAACCACTGAGCCACCATATACAGTGCCAACCACTGAGCCACCATATACAGTGCCAACCACTGAGCCACCGTATACATGTGCTAACCACTGAGCCACCATATACAGTGCCAACCACTGAGCCACCATTACAGTGCTAACTCTGACCACCATATACAGTGCTAACCACTGAGCCACCATACAGTGCTAACCACTGAGCCACCATACAGTGCTAACACTGAGCCACCATATACAGTGCTAACCACTAAGCCACCGTATTACAGTGCCAACCACTAGCCACCGTATACTCTGCTACCACTGAGCGACCGTATACTGCCAACCACTGAGCCACCATATACAGTGCTAACCACTGAGCCACCTATACAGTGCTAACCACTGAGCCACCATATACAGTGCTAACCACTGAGCCACCGTATACAGTGCTAACCACTGAGCCACCGTATACTCTGCTAACCCACTGAGCCACCATATACAGTGCAACCACTGAGCCACCATATACAGTGCTAACCACTGAGCCACCGTATACAGTGCTAACCACTGAGCCAACGTGTACAGTGCTAACCACTGAGCCACCGTATACATGCTACCACTGAGCCACCATATACAGTGCTAACCACTGAGCCACCATATACAGTGCTAACCACTGAGCCACCATATACAATGCTAACCACAGAGGCACCATATACAGTGCTAACCACGAGCCCATCATGCCCACACACCATATACAGTGCCAACCACTGAGCCACCGTATACAGTGCTAACCACTGAGCCACCGTATACAGTGCCAACCACTGAGCCACCGTATACAGTGCTAACCACTGAGCCACCATACAGTGCTAACCACTGAACCACCATACACAGTGCTAACCACTGATCCACCGTATACTCTGCTACCCACTGAGCCACCTGTATACACACAATTCATTTCACCGCACTCCCCTAACTATTAGTAAATAAACTATATATGGGTTCTAGACTACCCGATTCTTTAGAATCGGGCCGCCATTTAGTAGTATATATTTCTCGTAGTGTCTACAACATTCCTTTCTGTGGCTTGTATACAAACCCCATCATGTCCGATGAGGAGTAGCAACCACTGGTCCAGGTGATTATTTCTTGTAGTTTTGGGACATGTTATGACAATCATGTTCAAAATGTTTTGGTCTTGTAATCGTGTTATCCTTTGTTTTTTTAAAAGTATTCTACGGATTGTGACTCAGAGGGAGATGGGGATGGAGATGTGGTGGATCCTGGCCTTGAGCATGTAAGTACACAACCTATGGTTTATTTTTGTAATAAAATATGTCTGTCATTTTATAGTGACACTGATATTTGTTTATTTCAGGGGTCTGATGCATCAGGAGGAGCTGCTGCGGGTCCATCCCATGGTCAGGGTAAAAAAAAGGGGGTTTGTGGGCAGTCACAGTCACGCGATCCACCAGTCACACGTAGGTAATGAACAAGTGCTAAAAGGAAAGGAACGTGTTTAATAGACCGGGATCAGGGAATGGACACTCAAGGTTGTGAGTATCTAAAAGGTAAATTTTATTGTATATATGTCAAAAACTCTGAACAAACATGAAAACACACGTTTAAAAACAGTTAAAAAAGAACAGTGTTGCAAACACTGTCAAGACCGTAAGCTATGCCCTTGAACCTAGACAATAAATGTGTTATACATAGGCCCAGGAAAAAAAAAAAACAACCGGTGGTAATGGTTTCAAGGCTGACAGGCTACAATAGTGTAAGAACAATTGCTGTTATGCAATACAAATGCAATACAGTATAGGTAGTGCTAGGTACAATGCAGTAAACAGTTGCAATCAAGTAGACATAGGTGTCCAACAGGACATACCGCAGGATAAATTATATGCAAACCTAGATGTTGAAACTGACCCTGTGGTGAGAGACAATGGAACGTAAGGGTCCAATAAAACAATGATATCACAATGTCAGACCTTCAAAAACATGCACAGGTTATGAGCACTGTTGGTGCTCATCGAAAACAGATGACAATGCCTGGAAGGGAGTTCAAAACATGAACATTGCTAAATGATTAGTAAAGATATGTAACCCTGGTTGGCAAAATAAGGATGTCCATAGTCCTTGGCCTCAATCAGGGGCAGAATGTTAACAAATAAACACAGATCGCAACATGCAGGTTCCTAGTGTGGCGCCCCGCACCGAGTGTGTCACAGGAGGGTATTGCAGCCACAAAAGCAGCAGCAATATTCTCTGACCCAGCAATCACACAGTTAACTCAGAGATCCATACCCTGCATGCATCACGTAGCATAGAGGGCCAATCAGGTCCTGGTGGGCGGAGTGCAAGGGTAATGTGTAGTGGAAGTTTAAGTTTAGTGCAGAACAGTCTGCAACAGTGTGCAAGAATGTAAAGTCCAGCTAGAGGGTCTGGAAGTGCAACAGCAACGTAGAAGACCTCTGCAGATTCCCAGCTCTGCAACCTAGGAGAGGGGGTTGCACAGTTTCGTGCGGCCCCCTGGCCACCTTCTACCGGCCATCTCCCTACCGTCACCACGGTTGAGCACCATTACTCCCGGTGCGTTACCAACCGATCTACGGGCTTCAAAATGCGGGCTCAAAATCATCCCGTGCCCATCTACAGCCGGTTTGCTGGTACCTGAAGCTAGCAGTAGTCCAGCTCTGCTATGCGAACCAGAGGAGTGGAGAGATCGCTTTACAGGAGCACCCCACCATCGCCAAATCCAGTCGTCTAACCAGCGGTGTACCCACCAAGGGACCCAAGGCTCCCCAAAGCATCCGGAACGTATACCCCAGATAGGGCATTCAAGCAGCCTCCCTGTACCCAATCTGGTATTCCTGGGTGACAACGGTACAGTACTTAGATAGAATGGAGGAACACCGCGGATCTCTGAGAACACGCTGGTCATTGCTGAGTCCACCCAGTCTACTACCTACTAACTGTATACCATGTATTGCCTGCTGGTTACAGTAAAGAACCCATTGCAGAGACTTACAGTGTCCGTGCCTTCTTATGAACTGTTTATCCGCATTTCAAGGCAACCGCAGCTGCCTCACAACATCTTCAGCAGCTCACGGCTCCGGGGACCACCGCTCAGCCTGTGAGGAGCGTTCCATCTTGCTGCATTCCATCCCCGGAGGCCCGCAGCGTTGGTACAATTACCGAATCTCTCATAGGTGGCGTCACGACAAATTAACTCCTTAATCTGTTCCCACAAGACGTCTTCACTTTTCATCTGCACTCAACCGAGCCCCACTACCGGCAGGCGCGGCACCCCGTGACAAGGAGGAAGGAAACGTCTGTCTAAACCGGAGTCCCGGCCACGGTGAGTCACTAGAATAACACACAATCTGTCAGATGGCCTGTAAGGCTGAACTTGGTACATTATCAGCCAAGATTCATCGCTGTATGAGCTAGGTTGGACATAGGCAGCTAAGGCACGTCCTCCCGACGCATATCGCTGCATCATGGTTACATGTGACCAGAGTGAAACCCCGCTGGTACAGTGTATTTTTCAAAATGTAGTGTCGGAGCCCCTCGCTAATGCTCCAATGACCTTAGTTTTGTTTAAAAATGGCTGTAAATGCAGAAGCCCCACACAACATGCACACCATGTCCACAACTCATGTGTCTGTCAGCTCAATGGTCCATCAGTTGGTAGTATTCACCTCCCTTGTCGCATTACTCAATTTTGTTTGCTGTTGTGGGTCGTGTGATTCACAGAATTGACACGGTGACATGGATGATAGTGCCCACTCTAATCGTGCATGTGGGCTCATAATGACACTTGCATGAATGTAAACCTGAGGAATGTGCAAGGCTTGCACTGAAATGTGTTGGTGAGAGGTTGAATAAAGGGGCAGCACATACAAGTATTGTCTTCTTTTGCATCATTTAGGGCAGCAGCGCGGTCCGGAGACATCACTCCCGTTTGTTTTTCTGAATCTTCCCACGGTTCACGTGGCGGTGTGGGTCCTGCAGCAGCTGTAACTCAGGTGTACAAGCCGGTTGTGGGTGATCACAACCTGACCAGGTGAGCAAGCAACTTGTGAGACCACCTTTTACTTGTCATAAGTGATAAGGCACAATCTGCGCCTCTTTGTCTCCTTTGTTTAATTTTAGTTTGGGTTTATCAATTTGACACACAATATTTATGTGTTTCCTTTCAAAACCTCATGTGTCAGGATTCAAAGTCCAGATTTCACATGGCTCTGGTTGGTAGAACCCTTACCTTTATGTGTATATTTTTTGCCTTACATTGATTCATATGTGTATGTTATGTCTGTTATGGTTGCTACTGTAAGTCCATTTTTGTATTGTTGTTTACTCTACCATGTTGTGCTGTTGTTTTTCTGAAACTCTTTCTTTTTTAATCCACACAGGCTTCCAAAAGGCCTCACCGGGCCATGGAGGAGGACGTACTTAATACGGACCTCCTCATCCAGCTGGTAGAAGCACGTACTCCATTGTGGGACCAATATGGCGCATACAAGACGACTATGGATCAGGTCTGTGCCGTGTTGTCCGTGGGTGGCACCGACTGAATGAGGCTGGCCAACATCGTCACCGTAAGTACATGTGTCTAATTATTGTGCTGAAACTGTAACTTTATGTTTACTTTTTTTTGTTAAATGATTAGTGTACCACAACCATAAAATTGCCCAGTTGTAGCCATGAAAATTAGCAAATGGCACATTTAGAAACATTTAATGCCTGTGTTTTAGACTGTTTGTAATTTACCAATTAGGATTTCAGAACCATACACAAAGAATAGGCCTTACCAATGCTTAGAGACATTTGCAACGTTTGCTTTGCCTCTCATCACATGCAATTTTTATAGACCATTGTTTACCTTTCTACTGCAGGCGAAATATTACTCTGGAAATGGAGGAATCTGAGGGACAGCTTCAGGAAGCATTTGCGGAATGAGATGCAGGCTCGCAGGGGTCTTGGCCCAAAAAAGAGGCCTTAAAAGTTTGCCTGCTTGCTTGATTTTCTGAGACCAAGCATGGTTGCAAAATGGTAAGTATCTTTATGGCTTTGATTTTGGCATTGTGGTGGTGTGGCAAGCAAACTGTTGAAGTTGTAATGTTAATTTTGTGGGCTCATTAATCGTAATTAGTGATGAGCGAGTACTAAAATGCTCGGATGCTCAAAGCTCGGGCCGAGCATCCCAAGATACTCGTGTACTTGGCCCGAGCACCGAGTCCAATGTTATCCTATGGGAGACCCGAGTATTTTTATGAAATGACTGCCGGCAGCATGTAGAAACCCTAAAAATGTCACAAAGTCTCAGAAGAGTGCTCAAATGACATGGCAACACCATGGGGAAGACCCCTGTAAGCATTTCTCACTCAAAAGTCACAGCTGTGAACAATGTTGTCCGAGTTTCACGCCAATTTTACAGAGTCACCAGAAAACCTTCCAAAATGACACCAAAATGAATATTCAGGGTGGAAATGTTAAGGGCACATACCCAATAGTGAGATACAGCTGGTGTATGTTACTTTTTGTGATTACATGAAAGATTTTACGTGAAAACATTGTGCGGAAGTGGGTCTATTGTAGTATTTTCCTTTGCCAGGGCAGTCCAAAATTGTGAGGTTCAACAATGCCCCTGGATAGAGATGTGCATGAGGGCCTGTAAACCTGAAGTGCCCATTGTAAGGAAGTGGGTGTATTGTAGTATAGCCCTTTGGCAGGGCAGCCAAAAATTGGGAGGCTCCACATTGTCCCTAGATAGAGACGTGCAGGAGGGCCTGTAAACCTGAAGTGGGTGTATTGGAGTATAGCCCTTTTGCAGGGCAGCCAAAAATTGGGAGGCTCCACATTGTCCCTGGATAGAGACGTGCAGTAGGGCCTGTAAACCTGAAGTGGGTGTATTGGAGTATAGCCCTTTGGCAGGGCAGCCAAAAATTAGGAGGCTCCACATTGTCCCTGGATACAGACATGCATGAGGGCCTGTAAACCTGAAGTGGGTGTATTGAAGTATTGCCCTTTGGCAGGGCAGCCAAAAATTGGGAGGCTCCACATTGTCCCTGGATAGAGACGTGCAGTAGGGCCTGTAAACCTGAAGTGGGTGTATTGGAGTATAGCCCTTTGGCAGGGCAGCCAAAAATTGGGAGGCTCCACATTGTCCCTGGATACAGACATGCATGAGGGCCTTTTAGATCATAATCTTATTACTTAAATGCATTCCATTTATATATAAACCATCAAAAAAGACCCCAGAGGGACTAAGGAATATCTTTAAAAATCCCAATACTTTATTAAAGAGCTTTAAAAAAGCATAACAATGCAGAATTGATTACCACAATTACAAAAGACAATACAGTTATTCACTGAGGAAACAGAATCAACATAAATCTGGAAAGATGATAAAGAGGTCAGAATTTTGTATTAGGTACCTCAAGGCTCACAAGGGAGATAACTTTACTCTGTCCTGCTTGAATATCTAGTGACATCCTTTATTACATTCAGCATCTGATACTCTGTACTATAACCAATATTATCATGATTCATACAGTAGTAAGTAGTCCTGATTAGGCTTCCTCTATTTTATGACATAACTATGTAATACATGCCTAGTGGCCTCTGCAGATACCTATTGTTATTGCCTGTATACTAATCCTAAGCACAAGCACTTATACAATGGTTCTCATCCACAGATGGTCAGTGCCCGATCACCACATCTATATATCATGACAAATTATTAATCAGTGCCCCATTATTGGTTCAAGAGCCAGACATACAATATAATAGGACATATTCCTCACATATTACCCAGCAGGCTGATTGATCCTCAGAGTAGTTAGAGCTCCTATCACCCCGACGCCGTTTCGTCTGGTGTGACTTCTTCAGGGGGTCAGTGCGCCAGTTCCTAGGCTCCCCTGGCGGTCTTAAATAGTGTGATCTATTAGCTCACCCTGGAGCTGGTGTGTACAGCCGCCCATCCGCTCCATTATCGCGCCGTGCGTCACGTGACAGCCTCCGATCACGTGCGCCCGGCCACTACCGGTCCTTGGAACGCAAACGGAAGTGACGCGCTGCTGCGCGCCACCGTCGCCCGCGATCGATGCGCCGGGAGCGGGCGGGGCCGGAGTGCAAACACGTGACGCAGGCAAACTGGGCGGGTGGGAAGCTGTGCTCAGGGAGGAGGCCGCGTCATCTAAAGCTCATTACCGGGTTGGGCACTTTGTACGTGAGAAACCTAAAAGAACTCAGTGGTTGGAAGTGAGGGGATGCTACCCGTGTCTAAACTGTGTGACATGTCCGAACATAAAAAAGAGCAAGACCTTTCACAACAGTGATAACTCCAGGACATATGACATCCGCCACCATATTACTTGTGGCACTAAGGGAGTCATCTATATGGCTGAATGCCCTTGTGGTAAAATCTATGTCGGCATGACAACAAGGGAACTGCGTGTACGGATACGAGAGCACGTACTTGATATAGAAAAAGGAGCCGCAGCAGAAGATCCGTCAGCATTGAAGACTATTCCAAGGCACTTCTATTTGAAGCACCAAAGTAATTCCAGCTTATTGAAGGCAGTGGGTATAGATAAGATCAATATGGGACAGAGGGGAGGAAACATGGGCAAACTACTTGGAAAGATCGAAAGTAAATGGATCTATAGACTAAATTGTGTCACACCTAATGGGTTGAATGAAAACTTTGGGTTCGGGGCGTTTTTGTAGGTACATGACTAGTAGGGTTCTCTGTGTACTATGTACTTTTGACACCTCTGTCTCTGGAGGCGGTCATTCAACCATATAGGTTTTTTTAAATATTGATTTTAACGGTGTGTTTTTTTATTCTTTACAGTTATTTCACATCGTGATACTGAATTCTAATGACCTTGAGTTTTGTCTTTGTCTTGAATGGAGACTGGAGGATTGGAGAGGAGGCTTGGCGTCCTAATAGCTGTACGGGTTGCGGGGAGCATCACTTTATGTCTTCACTTATATCTATGTATTTGTGGTTGTTATTGTAATATATTAGTAATGTAATGCGCTAATATTAATATGCATTTATTGGTTTATATTTAGGTGAAATGCCTTAACAATTCTAGTTATGCACAGCACGAAGCACTTTATAGTAATTTATATTATGTATTGGCACTTTTCATTATGTATGTAATAAGGTATTCATTATATATATCATTGAGCGACAAGCACTAGTTTCACTTTAGATGTCCCTGCCCAACCCGGTAATGAGCTTTAGATGACGCGGCCTCCTCCCTGAGCACAGCTTCCCACCCGCCCAGTTTGCCTGCGTCACGTGTTTGCACTCCGGCCCCGCCCGCTCCCGGCGCATCGATCGCGGGCGACGGTGGCGCGCAGCAGCGCGTCACTTCCGTTTGCGTTCCAAGGACCGGTAGTGGCCGGGCGCACGTGATCGGAGGCTGTCACGTGACGCACGGCGCGATAATGGAGCGGATGGGCGGTTGTACACACCAGCTCCAGGGTGAGCTAATAGATCACACTATTTAAGACCGCCAGGGGAGCCTAGGAACTGGCGCACTGACCCCCTGAAGAAGTCACACCAGACGAAACGGCGTCGGGGTGATAGGAGCTCTAACTACTCTGAGGATCAATCAGCCTGCTGGGTAATATGTGAGGAATATGTCCTATTATATTGTATGTCTGGCTCTTGAACCAATAATGGGGCACTGATTAATAATTTGTCATGATATATAGATGTGGTGATCGGGCACTGACCATCTGTGGATGAGAACCATTGTATAAGTGCTTGTGCTTAGGATTAGTATACAGGCAATAACAATAGGTATCTGCAGAGGCCACTAGGCATGTATTACATACTTATGTCATAAAATAGAGGAAGCCTAATCAGGACTACTTACTACTGTATGAATCATGATAATATTGGTTATAGTACAGAGTATCAGATGCTGAATGTAATAAAGGATGTCACTAGATATTCAAGCAGGACAGAGTAAAGTTATCTCCCTTGTGAGCCTTGAGGTACCTAATACAAAATTCTGACCTCTTTATCATCTTTCCAGATTTATGTTGATTCTGTTTCCTCAGTGAATAACTGTATTGTCTTTTGTAATTGTGGTAATCAATTCTGCATTGTTATGCTTTTTTAAAGCTCTTTAATAAAGTATTGGGATTTTTAAAGATATTCCTTAGTCCCTCTGGGGTCTTTTTTGATGGTTTATGCATGAGGGCCTGTAAACCTGAAGTGGGTGTATTGTAGTATTGCCCTTTGGCAGGGCAGCCAAAAATTGGGAGGTTCAACATTGTTCCTGGATAGAGACGTGCAGTAGGGCCTGTAAACCTGAAGTGGGTGTATTGGAGTATAGCCCTTTGGCAGGGCAGCCAAAAATTGGGAGGCTCTACATTGTCCCTGGATAGAGACGTGCATGAGGGCCTCAAAACATTTTTCCCATTGAAAAGGAGCGGGCCTCCTGTCGTTGTAATGCCCATTCTAAAAGAATGGGCGAAAAAATTTACCACTGGGGGTATACCTGAAACAACAGCCTAAGTATTGTAACGGTCATGATGGTGGCACATGAGGAGAAGGAGGAGCACTCCAGCGATTAGCCACAGTCCAGAAGTGTGCACCCATGGGTGAGTGTTGGTACATGGCAAATTCCCATAACAAAATTTAAATTCCGCTGTGATTTGTTGGTGGTGTGGTGAAGTCTGGCCCAATCCAACCCTTGTTCATCTTGATCAGAGTCAGCCTGTCAGCATTTTCAGTTGACAGGTGGGTGCGTTTATCAGTAATGATTCCACCTGCGGCACCGAAAACACGCTCTGACAAAACGCTAGCGGCAGGGCAGGCAAGGACTTCCAAGGCGTAGAGAGCCAATTCATGCCACGTGTCCAGCTTGGAGACCCAATAATTGTAAGGCACAGAAGAATGTCGCAGTACAGTTGTTCGATCTGCAAGGTACTCCTTCAGCATCTGGCCAAACTTAGCATTTCTTGTGGCACTACCCCGCACCTCAGGGGCTGTGGTACGTGAGGGGCTGAGAAAACTGTCCCACATCGTAAAGACTGTTCCCCTACCTCTGGCGGATTGGACTTGTGCCCCTCTCGGCCGTACTCTTTGGTTGTCCACCGATTCCTGACCTATGCAGCTTGTGTTTTGTGAGGGGAATGCTTTGCCTACTTCCGTGACTATGGCCTTCTGGAACTGCTGCATTTTGACTGACCTCTTCGCCTCAGGAATGAGAGACATAAAGTTCTCCTTGTAGCATGGGTCTAAGAGTGTTGCCAACCAGTACTGATTGTCGGCCAGGATGTTCTGAACGCGAGGGTCACGAGCCAGGCAGCTTACCATAAAGTCAGCCATGTGCGCCAGACTCTTAACAGCCATCACTTCAGTATCCAGACCAACACGATGACTGAACATGCTGTCCGCCTCCTCCTCCTCCGCTCCCCTGTCCTCTGGCCAGCCACGCTGAAGCGAGGGTATGACTGGTGTGCATGTCATATCCTCAATTTGGCCAGAGAGTTGCTCCATGTCTTCATCCTCCTCCTCGTCATAGTCCTCCACTGCACGTTGTGATGAGATGAGGCAGGGCTGTGTGTTATCACCCACACCCACTACTGTTTCTTGCTCAAACTCATCGCGCTCTGCCTAAAACGCATTCTCTTTGTTTTTCAGTAGAGACCGTTTTAGAAGGCAGAGTAGCGGTATGGTGACGCTAATAATGGCGTCATCGCCGCTCACCATCTTGGTGGAGTCCTCAAAGTTTTGGTGGACAGTACTTAGGTCCGACATCCATCTCCACTCCTCAGGTGTTATGTGTGGAGTTTGACCCAATTCCCGACGGCTTAGGTGATGCAGGTACTCAACAACTGCCCTCTTCTGCTCACATATCCTGACCAACATGTGCAGAGTTGAATTCCAACCCGTGGGGACATCACACACCAGTCTGTGGGCCGGAAGAAGCAAACGGCGCTGAAAGCCGGCAAGGCCGGCTGAAGCAGCAGGTGACTTGCGAAAATGTGCAGACAGGCGGCGAACTTTTACCAGCAGTTCAGACAGCTCTGGGTATGACTTTATAAACCGCTGAACCACCAGGTTGAACACATAGCCCACGCAGTGAACATGCGTCAGCTGGCCTCACCTCAAAGCTGCCACCAGGTTCCGGCCATTGTCACACACAACCTTTCCTGGCTTTAGGTTCAGAGGTGTGAGCCAGTGATCTGCCTGCTGTTTCAGAGCTGTCCACACCTCTTCTGCATTGTGGGGTTTGTCACCTATGCATATTAGCTTCAGCACATCCAGCTGTAGAGTCTGGGTGAAACCATGACTGAGGTAGGGCCTGCAATGCTTGGTGTGGGAAGGACGTGTTCCATCCCTCGCTCAGACTGGGTCCCAGCTTCCACAATATTAACCCAGTGTGCCGTCAAGGAGATGTAGCGGCCTTGCCCACAAGCACTTGTCCACGTATCTGTGGTTAGGTGGACTTTGGCTGAAACAGCGTTGTTCAGGGCACGTGTGATGCTTTGTGACACGTGGTTATGCAATGCGGGGATGGCACATCTGGAGAAATAGTGTCGGCTGGGGACCGAGTAACGTGGGACAGCAGCCACCATCAGGTCGCGGAATGCTTCCGTCTCCACCAGCCGGAAAGGTAACATTTCTAGCACAAGCAGTCGCGAAATGTGATAATTTAGGACTGTGGCATGTGGGGCATTGGCAGCGTATTTGCGCCTACTTTCAAAGGTTTGCTGAATTGATAATTGAACGCTGCGCTGGGACAAGGACGTGCTTGATGGTGGTGTTATTTGTGCGTGGACAACGTCAGGTGCAGGGCGAAGACGTAGCAGTGACATCAGCAAGCACCCCTCCTCGACTCGGTTGTACTTCCCACAAAGTCGGGTGCTTGGCTGACATGTGCCTGATCATGCTGGTGGTGGTCAGGCTGCTAGTTTTCGTACCCTGCTGATGCTGGCATGGCAGGTGTTGCAAATGGCCTTTTTAGAGTCATCTGGAGCCAAATTAAAAAACTGCCAGACTCGGGAAGACCTAACATTTGCACAGGCACCTTGTGTCGTGTTGTTCCGGGGAACGGTTGCCTGCCTTCTGCCTGCGGACACGACCCTGCTTCTTACTGCCTGTTGGGATGCTTTTGCCTCCCTCCCCCTGTGCACTGCTGTCCTCGCTCTGCATATCCTCCTGCCAGGTTGGGTCAGCTACTGGATCATCCTCCACGTCGTCTTCCTCTTCCGCACCCTGATCCTCCTCCTGACTTCCTGGCAATTGTGTCTCATCATCGTCCACCCCTTGTTGAGACATGTTGCCAAGGTTCCCTTCGTGAGAATGTGGCTGCTCAAATATTTGGGCATCTGTACATACCATCTCATCACCCACTTCAACAGGAGCTGGAGAGAGGCCAGATTCTGCGAATGGATACGTGAACAGCTCTAGTGTGGGATCAGTAATGTCCGTGGACGTGTACTCGGCCTGGTGGTAAGAAGGAGGATCAGGTTGGGAAATGTGCGGTGCAGTATCACGGCTACTGACACTTGACCGTGTGGAAGACAGGGTGTTTGTGGAGGTGCCCATCTGACTTGAAGCATTATCCGCTATCCAAGTAACAACCTGTTGACACTGGTGTTGGTTCAAGAGCGCTGTACTGCTGCGGGCCCCAAGAATTTGGGACAGGACGTGCGAGCGAGTAGATGTGCCACTTTGTTGTGGCGAAAATAGTGCTTGCACACGACCTCGGCCTCTGCCTGCACCACCATCACGTCCACTTCCTTGTCCCTTGCCAACGCCCTTACGCATTTTTCCTGTATACAGCTACAACAGTCTGGTGACTGTTCTGGTCACAGGAAAGCTGGATTTTAGACCCTGTCTGTATACAGCTAGTCAATTTTAACAGTCTGGTGACTGTTCTGGTCACAGGAAAGCTGGATTTTAGACCCTGCCTGTATACAGCTAGTCAATTTAGACAGTCTGGTGACTGTTCTGGTCACAGGAAAGCTGGATTTTAGACCCTGCCTGTAAACAGCTAGTCAATTTTAACAGTCTGGTGACTGTTCTGGTCACAAGAAAGCTGGATTTTAGACCCTGCCTGTATACAGCTAGTCAATTTTGACAGTCTGGTGACTGCTCTGGTCACAGGAAAGCTGGATTTTAGACCCTGCCTGTATACAGCTAGTCAATTTTGACAGTCCGGTGACTGTTCTGGTCACAGGAAAGCTGGATTTTAGACCCTGCCTGTATACAGCTGGTCAATTTTAACAGTCTGGTGACTGTTCTGGTCACAGGAAAGCTGGATTTTAGACCCTGCCTGTATACAGCTAGTCAATTTAGACAGTCTGGTGACTGTTCTGGTCACAGGAAAGCTGGATTTTAGACCCTGCCTGTATACAGCTAGTCAATTTTAACAGTCTGGTGACTGTTCTGGTCACAGGAAAGCTGGATTTTATACCATGCCTGTATACAGCTAGTCAATTTTAACAGTCTGGTGACTGTTCTGGTCACAGGAAAGCTGGATTTTATACCCTGCCTGTATACAGCTAGTCAGCTCCAACAGTCTCCTGAGGACTGTTCTTGTCACTGTAAAGCTTGGACTCTGATCTTGATCACCCTGCCTAAATCCTCCTAGATTAGTCCTGAGAAGGACCGTTGTGGTCAGCAGCAGTTTGCAGCCCTGCTCCGGATCTACCTATGAGGGCCGCAAATCTGTCCCTAAGCAGCAGCAGACACTCTCCCTACACTCACTGTCTGGATGGCTGTGTGCAGAGCAAATCGTGGCCGGGTCTTATAAAGGCTCGGTCACGCTGTGCGGGCCGGTCAATCACTGCAATGCCACAACTAACAGGGCTGTGGCATTGCAGTGGTCTGCCAGCCAATCCCTGCATGTGGGCTGGCTCTCTAAAGAGCGCCAACATGCAGGGGTGAGGACCAAGAGCACAGCACGAGTATCGCGAGATTACTCGGTGCTCGCCGAGTAGCCCGAGTACAGTGATACTCGTGCGAGTACCGAGTAGCGCAGAGCATACTCGCTCATCACTAATCGTAGTCACCCATTTTTTCTTAGTTTGGGTCTGATCTTGTTGGTTTCACACTGCATTTTTTTCCATGTTCACGTTCCATCAGGTTTCAGTGTCCAAACCAGGAGTGCCTCCACATCTCTGAATAGCTGTAAAGCTTAAATTTAATATTTTTATCTGCAAGTTCCTCTCCTGCATCATCCACAGAACAGTGCCAGAAGCTGTTCCTCAAGATGCCAGTGGTGACACTTGTCCTGAGATCCCTTAGGTCGATGTGGAGACGTTGCAAGCCCTCTGTAATTTGCAGAGACACCTGTTTCCACATTTCCTGATGGACCTGAGACATGCACAACCTCAGGGTGAATGCTCCTTTCTGTAACGGTCTGGCGCAGGCGACCACGCCGAGGAACAGCTCCATTAGCTGCACCTGTGTCAGAAGTACAGAAAGGGGAACAGATGAAGCAGCCTCTTGTGCAGCACTCCGGGGTTGGAGGCTGTAGCGTGACCAACATGGTCATCCTCGGATGGGCATTCAGAGGGGGCCACATCGTCACCACTGGCATCTTGAGGAACAGCTTCTGGCGCCGGATGTTCTGGGGATGATGCAGACTGCAGGGTACTTGCATGAGTGCTGTGGATGGAAACAAAAAACAAAATTAGACCACGGCATATCTGACATTTCTGGTTTTCACACTGCAGTTTATTCCCTCCACATGTGTACATTAAGGGAGGTGTGATGTCAAGTGGTTAACCGACATAACATTTGCCACTCTATAGCGTGATTGCAGTGGGGATCAGTGGAGTACCTATGGCAGTCATGCTCCACTGATAGATTGTATGTGCATGATCATCAAAACTAGGTATACATGAGTTAATCTCATGTGTTACCAGGAGAGATCCTGTCACATTATCCCAAGCATATTATAATGTGGTGCATTCATATGATGGCGACCGCACTAATTACTGCATATTTCATCATTGAGTAGTTTATTATTCCTGAGCGGACCCTAAATGGTCACTTTCATCCTTGGGAAGTGACTTTGTGCAACAAACAATGTCTATCAATGTTTCTCTCCTCCACTGAGGCGAGCTGGAGGTGGAGGAGGATGATAGGAGTGGTTAATGAACGAGAATGATGCACTTCCGGTCTTTGGAATGCAAACCGGAAGTAGCGCGTGCTAATGAAACACATCGGACACGCCCACTTCATTTGTCACTTCCTTTGTGTACAGATAGAAGGGATTGTGGCTGGCGCATCTGATAGCAATGAAGGAGAGGGATTATCAAGTCCCCCTGCAGCGCCCCCAGGGCCAAGTACAGCCCCTGGTACCCAAGCTAGCATATGCACTCCTGATGACACCCACACCACAATCTGTGGGTAGAAACGCGTCAAGTGTGGACAAACATATGTACAGCTGTACAGATTAGTAGAATGGTTATTCCGGTCTGATTTATTTCTAATCCCTTGTGTTGCTTATGTACAGAGTGATTGCTGAGTGATGTGAGTCCAAACAAGTACAGTGGAATACAGTTAATTTACCCTGGCAGCAATGATACATGCATATATGGACAGATAGTTGATGGTAGTCCTATATCTACAGTATGTAATAAAGGGATAAAAACCTGTATATCATTGCATATAGCAAAAATTTAAAGGGTAAGCACTGCACCACTAGTTAAGTTGGGTACTCCTTCTTCACATATATACACTCTGATAAGAATACGAGGATTTGACCTGTATCCAATAGCAACACATTGAGGAGACATATAAGTGTATGCAGGGGGAAACCCTGAGTAGAGATAGGGATACCAGAGTGAGTCGTCGAGGAACGGGGACACCATAAACTTAAAGTGTTTCAAACTCTGTTGACAGGCAGGATACAGGACAGGGTGAACACAGGGAAGCAATCCCCTCCCCTGTGTGCATGATTTGTTTTTATGGACACTAGGTGTGAGGGTCACACACGATTGGAATTAATTTTAATTAAACTATTAAAGGTTATATTTTAATAAGTGAACTCTTTGGAGATTTAGTTTCTTCAAAGTAGCCACCTTTTGTTTTGATTACTGCTTTGCACACTCTTGGCATTCACTTGATGAACTTCAAGAGCGAGTCACCGGAAATGGTCTTCCAACAGTTTTGAAGAAGTTCCCAGAGATGCTTAGCACTTTTTGGCCCTTTTGTCTTCACTCTGCGGTCCAGCTCACCCCCAAACCACCTCGATTGGGTTCAGGTCTGGTGACTGTGGAGGCCAGGTCATCTGGCATAGCACCCCATCATCATCACACTTCTTCCTCCATGCTTCACGGTGTGAACCAGGCATGTAGAGTCCATCTGTTCACCTTTTCTGCGTCGCACAAAGACACGGTGGTTGGAACCAAACTTCTGAAATTTGGACTCATCAGACCAAAAGCACAGATTTCCACTGGTCTAATTCCATTCCTTGTGTTCTTTAGCCCAAACAAAAGTGGTTTCCTAGCAGCTATTTTTCCATGAAGGCCTGCTGCACAAAGTCTCCTCTTAACAGTTCTTGTAGAGATGCATCTGCTGCTAGAACTCTGTGTGGCATTGACCTGGTCTCCAATCTAAGCTGCTGTTAACCTGCGATTTCTGAGGCTGGTGACTCGGATGAACTTATCCTCTGCAGCAAAGGTGATTCTTGGTCTTCCTTTCCTGGGGCGGTCCTCATGTGAGTCAATTTCTTTGTAGTGCTTGATGGTTTTTGCAACTGCACTTGGGGACACTTTCAAAGTTTTCCCAATTTTTCGGACTGACTGACCTTCATTTTTTAAAGTAATGATGACCACTCTTTTTTCTTTACTTAGAATTTGTATTATGGAAAGAAAAAAGCAGCTAACAGTCTATTCAGTAGGATTAACAGCTGTGTATCCACCAGACTTCTGCACAACACAACGATGGTCCCAACCCCATTTATAAGGCAAGAAATCACACTTATTAAACAAGTGAAAACCATTTCCGTTGACTACCTCTTGAAGCTCATCAAGAGAATGCCAAGAGTGTGCAAAGCAGTAATCAAAGCAAAAGGTGACTACTTTGAAGAACCTAGAATGTAAGACATATTTTCCATTGTTTCACACTGTTTTGTTAAGTATATAATTCCACATGTGTTAATTCATAGTTTTGATGCCTTCAGTGTGAATCTACCATTTTCATAGTCATGAAAATACAGAAAACTCTTTGAATGAGAAGGTGTGTCCAAACTTTTGGTCTGTACTGTATTTATCTTCCATGTTTTGGTATAACTTGCCATTAACACTCTTGACTTGTTTGTCTGATAATGGCCAGGGATCTTCACACAATACCAATGATGAGTTAACCATTGCAGCACTGTGTTGCCTTGGGTACATGTGTGGGCCTACATTATGTTGGAGCTAAAGGCCAGTTTCAACGTTTCGACCATATTTTTGGTCCAGCCAGGTACAACTAGGCAGCTGGGGGCTGGAATCCTCAGCATGGAGAGGCCAAAGCGTTCTGGGCCCCCCATTCTGCTATTTGCACCCCGCAGCCACCCCAGAAAATGGCACATTTATTGAAGCGCCATTTTCTGGCACTGTACCTAGACTCTTCCTTTTGCCCTGGTGCCGGTGGCAAACTGGGTAATAAAGGGGTTAATGCCAGCTTTTTTATTGGCAGCTGGCACTAAGCCTGAGATTCATAATGTCGGGCCAATGTTAGACCCAGCCATTAGGAATCTCTAGTGAATAGTAAAAAAAATACACCACACAAGAGAAAAATATTTTTATTAGAAAAAAAAAGAAACGCAAATTGAGACTCCATCTTTATTAACGTCCGACGTAGTCCAAAATGAAGGTACCACAATGCTCGATCGCCTCTGCTACATCCAGAGACTGCAGCAAGGGATCTTGAGTCTTGTTGCAGTCTCTAGTGTAATAGTGATGGTGCACTGTATGGCAATGATCTGCTGTACCGTGCACCATGACTCTGACCCCTGTGACTACAAGGCTACTTGATCCCTTGTTGTAGTCACTGGGGTCAGCGTCATGGCGCACGATACGGCAGATCATTGCCATACAGTGCACATGACTCTGACCCCAGAGACTACAACAAGGGATCACGTGTCCACTTATTGTAGTCTCTGGGGTCAGAGTCATGGCGCACGATACAAAGAGGACAAAAAGGGTGGAGGGAGGAAGGAGTAGGAGGCGGCGGCGGTGCTGGAGCAGGAGGTGCACAGCGGCTGTGGAGCGGTTCTGATGGGGGTGATCAGCCCAGATCGCTTCCTTCAGAGCTGGAGGGGGCGATGCCCGCCCTCTCCAGCTCTGATAGAAGCGATATAATGGGATGATCACTCCCATCAGAGCCGCTCCACAGCCTGTTCCATTGGTAGCAGAGGATCATGGTGATTGACTGTTCAATCAATCACCATGATCCTGGGGGCGGGGTGGGGAATCCACCTCCCCTGACTTCAAGCCCCAGTGATGATGATCACTGAACACCGGGACCGATGGCGGTTACCGCAGCAACGGTGCCGCGGTAACCGTCATGACGTACAACGTCATGGGTCGTGAAGGCATCAACTTTCATGACATTGTACAATGTCAAAGGTCGGTAAGGGGTTAAACAATGACTCGGGACTTTTTAAAAAGGGGTATGTGTGTGTTGTAAAGGTTGTTTGTAATGTAACCATATATTGTAAGGAATTCAGACACTCAAAAATGCATTTGTGACAGATGTGACAACAAATTTAATGTTGACAAACATCACAAATTATGAGAAACAAGCAAAGGCAAAATTGTTTGGATCCAAACATTACTGCGGACAATAAGACATCCAAATTACAAGAATGGATAACTCCATGGTAACAAAAATGGGACAACTACAAGAAATTAAATCATTTGGTCTAGCCAGGACACACTACCAACGTTGGATACAAAATAATTAGCAAAGTGATAATGCATCTCTGAAACCGCCCTGGCAGAATGAACAGACGGGACCACAAAGTTCTCCAACAAGAGCTCTGGTATGTCCCCAGGGTCAACTGCACTTCGCTCACTGATCAACACAAACTTATGACGCACAACACATGCCTTAACAACTTTGTTGATGGTCTCGACTTTTAAATTTACTGCTGTGCCTAGGACTCTCCATTTGGCGGCCAACAAACCGAAGGGGACCATATATATTAGCAAAAGGCACATATACCAGGATGGGGCCATGTATACCCAATTGGGGGCCATATATATCAGGATGGGGAACATATATACTGATTGTAAGATTGACATTGGCCTTATAACACAGACCCTATTTGACATAAAAAAAAATGTATCTTTTCCTTCAACAAGCGAACGATACTTGCGGTCGTTTGGTCGCCTATGTGCTTCAGTTCTGAATAGGCAAAGTCGTAAACGAGATCGCTGGAAAGGTGTCACACACGATGATGCTGCAGGTTGAACGGACGACAGGTTTTTGAACATGTTCATAAATCTACGATCAACGACTTATCACTGGTAGTATCTAGGTGTCACATGCAACGACGTCGTTGTGACGTCGCTGCACCGTTCCAAAAGCCGTGACGTACCAACGATATCGTACCGTGTAACGGGGCCTTTAGTCCATGTTTTGTAAATGGAGATCATACACTTCCCATTACTTACATGAGAAACAAACAACAAAATTGGTTAAAGTACAAGAACATGCAAATAAACAAACTTACTAAGACCAATTTGTCCATCTTACAATATTACCAGAGTTATAACTAAATAGGTAAAAGGCTCATTCAAAGGAGAAGTCTAGTGAGTGCTACACTTGCACACCCGCCCCCCATCTATCACTGTCAATAGAATAGAGTCTATTTGTAATTGGGGCATAATGGATAACTGTTTGCCTGCAATTAGTCTCTGTAGTCAATCTCTCTCAGTGATAAAAGCCTAATGTGCTTATAGGCTTGGGTGGGAACAGCATTTGGTGGAGTATGTGATTGCATAGGAAAATGATCTTTTTTAAAAATATGTTAAATGTATTTTCCAATCAATGCATCACTGTAAAACTAAAAATAATATGGATTATTAGAAAAGAAATAACAAACATCTATCATGCTGAACGTTTGGAACCAGGGGTGGTGAAGCACATTCTGAAAGTGACTGCTTTAAACTTCCAAAGAGCTTGTTTCACCCCAGCTTGTAGGAAATTAGGTACCGTAAGTTCCCAGTTAAAATCTCAATATAAACTATGTGAGAATGTATGTTATGGACAACACTTTGAGAAGCACTACTGTAGGGATATACAATGCTCATATTATGTTTGTGCCTGATGTTTGGCGTAGGCACAAGAAAACTCCCAACACTGGTGTAAACTATATCAGTAGGAACTAGTGATGAGCGAGCACTAAAATGCTCGGGTGCTCGGTGCTCTGGCCGAGCATCTCAAGATACTCGTGTACTCGGCCGAGCACCGAGCCCAATGTAAGTCAATGAGTGACAGGCTCCGCCCACAGACTTCCGGTTATAAAACGAGTATTGCTGTGAAAGGGCGGGAGGGTGGGCTTTTTGAAATCGCTGCAACATATAACACCTTGCTGTGGCCCCCAGAGGGATCCTAACAATGAATCTGCTCCCTGTGTGGTGCCAGCTCACTGTGTGCACTGAAGGGAGCTGTGTATGTGTGTCAGATCGCTTATTATTACCGAGCAGTCCGAGCATCTCGACGGTACTCTGTGCTCGCCGAGCATCCCGAGTACCGGGATACTCGTGCGAATAAAGAGTAGCGCAGAGCATACTCGCTCATCCCTAGTAGGAACCTGTTTGACACCAGATGCCAAAAGATTGTTGTTTAGGCATCTATTGTGATGACAACTTTGGGCACGTTTGGCATTCTGTCAAATATCTTCATAAAGTAACCACTCGGTGTCTTATTCAATGGTGCTGAATGTGATTCCCTATATTTTGAGAACTTGTTGACTGTTTTCAAGTAGATCCAGCATTATTTTTACTGCATTAGGCCAGGATCACACATACCACCCGTTTTTGGCTTAGATCCATTTTTGGGATCATTTTTCTCATATTTTTTTTCTAAGTCCAAAAACACATATGCGTTAAGGCATGTGAGTGTGTGTTTTTCAAAAATGCATGCGTTTTTGTGCAGCGTCCCAAAAAAACGCTGCTATCAACATTTTCGGGAGCATTAAATAAACGCATGCGTTTTTTTAACATGGGGCCCTATTGGGAATGCATGTGTTAACGTATGGTACATATAGGTACCATGTGTTAACGCATTGCATTTTTTAGATGCAAAAATGTCATTTTCCTAAGACGGAATCCTGTTTTGGAAAGGGGAAAAAACTGATTGGCATGTGTGACCCTGGCCTTAGGTCTCTTGAAGTTGAGACCATCTGACATAGCACCCTTTACTTCTTTGGTAAATTATTTTAATTTTGTCTGCAGATACGGTTTTGCTTATTGTCTGGTTAATGTATGAAACTTTCAAAGTTGTTACAATTTTCCAGACTGATCGAATGGTATATATTTTGCCAACATGTAATTTCCATATTCAGTCTATAGTGCCATGCTGTGACAGGTTATTGTCATCCATCGAAGTAAACAAGTTGAAATAATTGTTTTCCTTACAGTCCACTTTAATACTGAATAGACAAGGAATTAGAAGGCTTATTAAGGCTACTTTCACATTAGCGTTTATGAACACTGCATATGGTACGCATGTGGAAACGCAGGGCATAATGCAGACAAAATTGTGTGAACGCAGCGTGATTTGTCTGCATGTGTTTACAGAGAGAGAGATTCATTCTTTCTGCGCGTCCTCCTGCTTGCGTACAAACCAAGCAGCCAGCAACGCACAAAAAATGCAAAATGTTGCGTTCGCCGCCCGCTGCGAAACCACACACAGGGACTCATAAGCACACATACTGACCCAAAAGCATGTCCCGGCGTACACCTGTGCACACCATCTTAAAAGATTAGGTGCGCCAAACGCTTTTGGATTTTAGAAAATAAGTATGCAGCACATGCTGTGTTCAAGAATGCTGATGTGAAACTGGCCTAAGGCCCCTTTCACATAGGGGTTTTTTTATAAATGCGGCAGATCCGGCAGATTTAACGCATCTGCCCCATCTGACGGCCGCACTTGTAGCACCGATCCGGCAAGCCCCATGCATTTTCTATGGGGCTTGCGGTCGGGTATAGTAAGTGCGGTTTTGCCGGTTGTGGCATATGCAGCACTTGCGGCTGCAAAAAAAAATGCAATCAGCAGCGTTTTTTTTCGCGGCCGCAACTGCCACATCTGCCACACTTGTGGCAAGCCCCATAGACAATGCATGGGGCTTGCCGCAAGTGTGCAGCAAGTTAGGCGGAAGATGCGGCAGATGTGGTAAATCTGCTGGATCTGCCACATTTTCAAAAAAACGACTATGTGAAAGGGGCCTAATACATGCGCTACTTATGTTGAGCTGATTCTGTTACTATATCTATGCGATGAGGTTGGCTGCCTTACCTTATCCACTCACTAAACTTGGTACTAGTACTACATCAATACATTTTACCTGTGTTTAGGGCGAGCGGCAACATTTTTAGAGCTCTGTCACTAGGTTTTAGAACTTATAATAAAAGTTAAATTCAATTTATTTTCTTTCATTTTAGTCACAATTAAAAAAACAGGAGGGAAATCGGTGGCAGCTGAAATACACTAGCTGATTTACTTCTTAAATTTAAGAAGGGCCTGGATGCCTTTCTTGAAAAATATAATATTACCAGTTATATATACTAGATTCTTTGATAGGGCGTTGATCCAGGGAACTAGTCTGATTGCCATATCTGGAGTAAGGAAGGAATTTTTTTTTCTCAATGTGGAGTTTAGTGCTGCCACATGACTTTTTTTTTTTTGCCTTCCTTTGGATTAACATGTTAGTCTATAGGATGAACTAGATGGACTTAAGGTACCGTTACACGGTATGAGATCGTGAACGATATCGCTCAAATGTCACGGGTTTGGAAACGTTCAAACAACATTGTTAGGATGTCATTGCTTGTAACACAGAAATACGAGTACGATAAATCATTCGATTGCTAATCACAGATTTGAGAACATGTTCTCAAATCAGACGATCCACTATCAGCCAACCTGCTGCATCATTGTGTGTGACACCGCGATAACGATATCGTTCAAGACTCGCCCATTCACATCAGTGAACAAGTATCGTTCACTGGGTTGTGCGAACGATACCTGCTCGCTGGATCGTTGGTGCGTCATGCACGATATCTAGGCGTGTGACATCTCACCAACGATGTCAAAACGATGTGCCAACGACCGGCCACCCCCGAGATTGTTAGTGATATCGTTTCAATATTGAAGCGTGTAACGGTACCTTTAAAGTCTACCTTCAACCTTAAAAACAATGTTACTATGTTACTGTGTGCTTGATTCATCAAAGCAATTTCACCAGAATTCTGGCATAAATTGATTTAAACATTTGCTACATTTTTGCCCATCACAGAGTTAGGTAAACATTTTTTTTGGACATTTTCGTGCCAATTTCTCCCAGCCCTGCTGAATAAGCAGAGTTTGTGTGGGACAGCTGTGTTGTGGCATGGGTATGATACAATAGCTTGCCTAATTCATGACAAGCTGTGATGTCCCTTATGCCAAAAATCATACGTGGCGCCCCGCCAAGCAGGCGTCACAGAGGGGTACTGCACCCGTAAAAGAGGTGCAGATACTCCAGCTGCAGGTGGATTCTAGGATGGTGGGTGGTACACATTAACCAGCACTCCCACACTAGATTAGACGGTGGGAGGTTACCCAGGAAGGAATAAAACCACCTCTAGGGGGAACAAGGAGGTCTTTGCCTCTAAGTTAGCGAGCTTAGGGTCTCTCGGCTGAGGGACCAGGAAGAGATGGAGGAAGAAGAAAGGACTTAAGAAAGAAAGCTTCTCCAGGAGTAGACAGCCTGAAGGGAGTGAGGAACTTGAGGAACTTTATCCCAGACAGCTTACCGGGCACCGAAGCCTGCACCTGTGGGATACTTTAGGACCACAGAGAATCCGGAGTCCCGTGGAGTCTACAATTCTCCCGGGCACTTGAGCAGACCAGAAGAGGGTACCAGGCACTGCCAAAGGAATGAGCAGCCAGCCAGCAGAGGGTTACCCGACGGGAGCAAGGGTGAGAGAAGGAAGGAGGTCAGACAGATTTCAAGTCGTCAGGCTTCACAATTTAACTGGAAAGAAGGAAGGAACAGACGTGGTTTGAGCACAAAGGCACACACTGAGGGTTCCACCATACCACCTAGGATCTGCCTGCAGCCACCCGTTAAGCTACCTGTCCTCATACCATCAGGAGTGCTGAACTGTAACTTTTGTATGCGACTAATGCAAATGACAGTAAAGTACCAGGAGAAAAAGTGAACTTGTGTCTGCTGCATCCTCTCGTGCATGAACTTGCTCCCATACAGGAACGCTGCCCCGGAGGTCCAGTCCTACCTGTGGAGGACTTCACCAACTCAGCCGCGATACCATCTACCTCCGGCGGACTGTGGCGGCACTGGTGAATCATCACAAGAAACTACAGGTGGTGTTACGACAAAACTGTGCATAATCCACTGTAAATATTAACCCCTTTTTGGAAGGTAGGCCCAGGACACGGGATCAGGTGCGGCCACCACTCCCCGTGACAACAAGAGCGTTAACCCTTGCAGCCTGACACCCGAGTACCCAAAAGCCTGGGCTCAACACTTACTCTAGTAAGGGACTAGAATTAGATTTCTAAAGTGATGCATGGATTTGCACACCACTTGTCATACACTTCTTGTGCATTAAGAGGCATGTGTCTTTTAATGTATCAGGAACATCTGACTCCAACATGCACCCTTATTAAGACCAGAAAGAAATTTCTGGTCTTGATGAATTGGGGCCTATATGGACAAATGTATTGGGACACCCCTGTTAATCATAGAATTTAGGATTTCATTTATTCTCATTGCCAAAAGTGTATACTATCAAGCACCTAGTCAGGCATTGTGCCAAAATTGACAATTTTTAAAAAAATGGGTCACTCTAAAACATCCACTTAATTAAAGCATAGTATTATAATACAATGCCACTGCTATAACAACTCAGTTCAGATTGTGGAATATTTTATTGGGAAGACGTTTCACAATCAACTACTACTGGTATTATTGAAACACTAAATGGAAGCCTGAAGCTATTGCATCGCGTAGGTCAGGGGTGGGGAACTCCAGTCCACGAGGGCCGCAAACAGTTCAGGTTTGCACGATTTCTTTAGTATTGCACAGGGATTGGAATCATCACCAGTGCAAGTGATTATGTTATCACCTGTGCAATACTAAGGAAATCCTGAAAACATGCACTGTTTGCGGCCCTCGAGGACTGGAGTTCCCCACCCTTGGCGTAGGTGGTGACATCTCAATGGGGGTGAGCTTTCTGGCACTGGAGGCAGTGTCTGTCTCTCCCCCTGTGCTGTCTCTCCCCTATCCACTTTTTTCCCTCTCGCTCTCTGCCCCACCCCTGTGTGCAATCTCTGGGGGCTGAGTGCTGGGTGAGAGTGCAGGTTGAGTGCTGGGTGAGAGTGCAGGCTGAGTGCTGGGTTGAGCGTGTGGGCTGAGTGCTGGGTTTACTATGCGGGCTGAGTTGAGTGCGTAGCTGAGTGTGCGGCTGAGTGTGTGGGCTGAGTGCATGAGCTAAGTGCTGAGTGAGTGCATGATTCGAGTGCTGGGTAAATGTACGAGCTGAGTGCTGGGTGAGTGTGTGAACTGACTGCTGGGTAAGTGCATAGGGTAAGTGCACAGGTTGAGTGAGTACAGGGGATGAATGCGGGGATGGCTGAGTGCTGTGGCTGAGTGAGTAGGGGATGAGTACAGGGGCTGATTGTAGGGGCTGAGTGCTGGGGTCGGCTGAGGGAGTAAGGTTGCGTGAATGTGGCTGAGTGCATGGGGGCTAAGTGTTGGGGCTGAATGAGTAGGGTTAAGTGAGTGGGACTAAGTGTGGGGGCTGAGTGAGTGGGGGCTGAGTGAGTGGGGGCTGAGTGGGTGGGGGCTGAGTGGGTGGGGGCTGAGTGCTGGGTGTGTGGGGTCTGAGTGTGAGGACTGAGTGCTGGGAGAGTACCTGTATGCTCTGTGATGCTTACAGGACCTCCTCTGATGTCACAGTCATGTGATCGGTCACATGACTGTGACATCACTGCAGGCACTGTGAGGTCAGCATCTGCGATGGGAGTGTCCAGGGATGGTGCAGGGGCGTCGTTGGTGGCAGCTACGGGTGTGGGACGCTGCGGTATGCTATATTCCTACACCCAGGACATAAACAAAAATAGAAAGGGAGCGCTAATGGTGAGAGGACCCGGGTGAAGAGGGGATTAGGGACTAATGGCCGCTTTACACGTCCCGATATCGTTGTCCAACGATAAAAAGTCACGTGGTTCATGCGTTGGCGCCGATATCGTTCGTGCGTTGTGTGGTGTAAATGAGCAATTCGATGTAAGAACGATGCCAAAAACGATGGGGAATTGTGCAGGCTCTCCAACTGCCCGATATTGGATGGACGATCTGGCAGGATCGTGCTGTGTGACGACCCAACAACGATTTGGAGCACAACTTCCCCTATTCACTCCCATGTTAAATGGTCATTCCCTGGGTTGCTCGTACGAGGGGGCGTATACATCGCAGTTACGTTGCCTGCAGATATCTCCCTGTGTAACATCTCCTATGTGATTTTGGTTTACTGCCAAAAATGTGCGCGCTCCCGTGCCGTTGTATCCAATATCGGGACGATTTCGGGCCGTGTAAAGCGGCCATAAGATATCCACTCACCTGGTGGTGTTGTGCGTCCCCATTGCACAACACAGGTAAGCGCTTCCTGTATTAGCCTTATGCCAGGATCGCCGCTTGTGGAACCGCTTCCGTCCTCAGTGATCAGCTGACAGGAATTATGTGACCGAAGTGGGCGTTCGTAGTGACGTCACGGCAGGTCCTCAATGCCTCGAGCAGCTTCCACCGCTCTCCGCAAGGGAGAATGACAAATAGCAAACCAAGAAAACGGGGCGGTATTAGGGAAGCGCTGAGGCGATTAAGGAGCAGAAATTAGAAGCTTAGGCTGGTTTCACACTACGAATTTTGCTTTTCCGATGCTGTCCGATATAAATCGGACAGCATCGGACCGATTTTGGCCCCCATGCAGCCCTATGGGCATTGGATTGAATCGGATGTGCACTAAATGGCATCCGAGTTTGTCCGATCCGATTCTGTCCAATTTTTTTATCGGTGCAAAAATGGGAGCATGCTCCGATATTTGCACCGAAAATAAAATCAGACAAAATCGGATTGGACCAAATCGGATGCCATTTAGTGCACATCCGATTTGGTCATGGGGCCCTATGGAGCAGCGTCCGAGGAAACATCTGACGTGTCCTCGGACCCGATTTTACTGTACTGAGCATGCTCAGTACAGTGAAACTGCTCCTACTGGGAAACCAGGGGTTAAAAGAAAAACAAAACAATGTATGCTCACCTGTCCCCGAGGCCCCCACCGTCTCCCGCAGGCTCCCGGTGTCCTCCCGGTGTCTCCAGAGGTCTTCTCAACAGGACCTGCCGTGACGTCACAGTCACGTGACCGTCGGTTACACCATGTTAACAGGCGGTCACATGATTGTGACATCACAGGTCCTGTTCAGTAGAAGTAGAAGAAGACCTCTGGAGACACCGAGAGCCTGCGGGAGACGGCGGGGGCCTCGGTGACAGGTGAGCATACATTGTTTGTTTTTTTTTGACAGTCCGGAGGGAGCGATTTTGTGTTGGAATCGGATGCCTATTTGGCATCTGATTCCAGGCATCAGAAGGGAGCCGATGCTGTCCTATTTTATCGGACAGCATCGACTCCCTTAAAAATCGTTATGTGAAAGTAGCCTTAGAGTCCACAAACCTTTAATTAATATGCAAACTCTCCAGACCACGACGTGTTTCGATAGCAGTTGCTATCTTCCTCAGGTAGCCTGAGAAACTCAGACTACCTGAGGAAGATAGCAACTGCTATCGAAATGTGTCGGGGTCTGGAGAGTTTGCATATTAATTAAAGGCTTGTGGACTCTAAGCTTCTAATTTCTGTTCCTTAATCGCCTCAGCGCTTCCTTAATGCCGCCCCGTTTTCTTGGTTTGCTATATTCCTACACCCACCACTTGGATGTAGAAATATGGCGCCGCACTGGAATTCGGATCGTGAATCGAGGACATCTGAACGGTGTCAGGAACAGACAGGACAGCACTATTAGGTAAGTAGATGAATGTATTTAAGAACAAAATCACAGCAAATCACACATGAAATGATCATGTAAAGTTCTACATAAAGTGGAGTCACTGAGTGCTGAGGTGTATATTGCATAAAAGTTAGCAATGGTCTGCTAACCTTTTTCTACCTACAAAAATATACAGCTGCACTCTAAATGCTAAAATGTGCCAATATTGGATAAGTAACTACTGGTATTGCATTACTGCTATATGAATATTTGAAGAAAAAAAAAGAGATACTTATGTATTGGCCAATGCATGAGAGCCTGATAACCGTGACAAAGTGATCTCTTATATATCGGGAACCTAAGTTAAAATGCCTCTATTTGTATTGAAAATCACATCTGGGCAGATAGGATCCAGCTATAAGCAAGATGGACTCGGCCTGGCTATAGGGCAGGCTGCTCTGTGAGTAACAAATGCACTAAAAAAACATAAAAAAAATGGAAGTTCATCAGAAAAAAAGGGCAGTCACCCGTTAATGTTCAACTAGTAGTCTTTATTCCAGTGCAAGTTTACCGAACAGCAGGGAGGAGGGTGGAGGACGAAGGACAATGGGCCATTTTGTGCCTGTCTGGCACTTCTACAGGTTTCAATATCATTGAAAATATCAAAATATTAACCAAATACCTCAATAGGTGTGAAGAGATGCCAGCTGAAAACACAAAAATACAGCTCCACTCTAAAATGCTAGAATGTGCAAATGCTAGATAAGGGAACTCTGTTATTGAATTACTGCTGTAGGAATATTTGAAAAAAAAGAGATACTTAACTTATGTATTGGCCAATGCATGTGAGCCCGACAAGGCAAACTCATATATCGGGACCCTAATTTAAAAAGCCTTTATTTGAATTAGGCTGAAAGCACACGGGCATGAGAGTCGCGCGAGTGCAATGCGAGAAAAACTCGCATTGCACTTGGACCATTAGCAGTAAAGGATACTGGCCCCATTGCGAGAGAAATGCGAGTTTAGTTGCAGCATGCTGCGATTGAACAAGATTTCCTCGTGCGAGGGGCCATTAAAAGTATATGGATGCGAGTCAAACTCACACCCATACAGTACACTGTGCAATAGTTGCACACGTGTGCTTTTAAAATTGCTACAAACTCCGCGGCTGTCAAAGCTGTGGAGTTTGAATTTGCCATTTTCCCGGTACAGTAACAAATCATCTTGCACCGCTGGGACAGCAGCGGTGCAAGAAGATTAATAAAACCACAGCTGCTGTGCCCATTTTTTAATTACTGGGGTATAGCAGTATATTAACCCCATCTGCAGCCTCTGTGTGGTGTGTCTGCACAGAAGCTGTAGATGCGGCTAATAATCCGGTATCTTACGGGTTAACCCGATGTTTGTGTGGTGGCAGCTTGTGCCCAGGGAGTCTCCACACTCCCTGGACACATGCTGACATCACACCCTGGCTGTGCAGGGGTTAATAGATTGTTTAATTCAAAGCCAGCATTTGTCAGGTTTTAGAATTTAAAGGGAACCAACCACCTCAGATGACGACTATAAGCAGTTAATACATGTCCCTGCACCCTACCTACACCGTTCCAGCTATGTTTTTGCTAAGAATATTGATAAATGCAAACCGAAATATACACTTTGTAAACTTACATTCCTGCGTACTTGAGGGCGTCTCCCTGTGTGTGCTGGCACTTGTGTGCTGTGCTCATCATGTCTGCTCTCCCCCTCCCTTATGCACGCCCCCTCTCAGCCTGCTATAGTGATGTGAGGCTGATTGCGTCATAAAGGGGCGGGGCTACCGGGATGCCGCGATTTAGCCCCGCCCCTTTATGACGCAATCAGCCTCACACAGTATAGCAGGCTGAGAGGGGCGTGCATAAGGGAGGGGGAGAGCAGACATGATGAGCACAGCCCTCTAGTACGAGAGCCCGAGGGAGACGCCCTCAAGTACGCAGGAATGTAAGTTTACAAAGTGTATATTTCGGTTTGCATTTATCAATATTCTTAGCAAAAACATAGCTGGAACGGTGTAGGTAGGGTGCAGGGACATGTATTAACTGCTTATAGTCGTCATCTGAGGTGGTTGGTTCCCTTTAACTGAAAATGCCTGTGGCGGTACTATACGCAATTTGCGTACAGTACATTGCGGCAGTCTCCTGAAATCAGGGGGGAGGAGCGGAGGGGGCAATGGGAGAGGGGGGGCAGAGGGAGGGGGGCCGCGGGGAGCGAGGGGGGCAGGAGGAGCAGAGAGGGGCAGGAGGAGAAGAGGGGGGCAGGAGTATCAGAGGGGGGCAGGAAGAGTGGGGATGCCGCGGGGGGCCGTAGTGAGTGCGGGCAGGTGGAACGGGGGGCTGTGAGAAGAGACAGTGTATCACAGCTACAGCAGCGCTACGCACCGCTGTAGCCGGGCTGCAAATTGGCGCGAAATTCAAACTTTGAATTCTCGTGCCTATTTGCATAGTCTGCGCTCATGTCTGTGACCGACAGACGCCTTAGACAATTATAAAGTAGACATATAGTTATTTCTATAAATTCAATAAATATTTTAGGGCACCCCATGTGGACTCGGAGAGACATCACCCCCACCAATGGAACAGAACCCTGTCCAGAAGAGTAATGAGAAACTTATTGAATTTATAGAAATTATATATATACTAGCTGTGAGCCTGATGCAAATGCATGGGGATTCTAGAACGTGCGTTAATTAGATTATAGTAGCTATATTATTTTATTTATTTTTTTTATTTACATTTTTTTTGAATAACTTAATGTTATGAATATTTTATTTATTAGTTTTATTTTATTAGAATTAGTTAATGTTATGAATTTTTATATGGAATATTTTTTTTTATTATTTTATTATTGTAATTATTTATTATTTAATATTTTTAGAATATTAATTTTTTTTTTATTTGACTAATTTGATTTTCTTAGAATTAGTTAATGTTATTAATATTTTAATTATATATATTTTTATTTTATTTTTATTTTATTTTTTTTTTATTTATTTTAATATTTATTATTTTTATTATTTGTATATTAATTTTTTATTTTAATGAAATTTATTTGTATTAGATTTTTTTTTTTAAATTAGTTAATTTAATTAATATATTAATTTTATATATTAATTATTGTTTTTTTAATTATTTTTTATTTTATTATTTATTATTTATATTATTTATTATTTTTTTTTTAGTATTTTTATTATTATTAAATTTATTTATTATTTGTTATTTTAAGTGAATTTATTTGTATTTTTAAATATTTTTATGTGTATTTATTTATTTATTTTTATTGTCTTTAAATGTAGTGAATTTTTCCCATTGATAAAAATGTATGAATGAGCCTTGAATGTGATTGGTTGCTGTGTATGTGAATGTGATTGGTGCATTTTGGATCCGTGGGCGGGGCTTCCAGAAACTCGCGGCGGCCATCTTTAATCGTCAGTGAGCGGAGAGGACCGAAGACAGAACATCCAGGACCTGGAGCTCGCTGAAGGAAGAAAGAAGACCCCCGAGGCCGGAGGAAGAGGACGCCTGTGCCGGATGGAAGACTCGTGGCCCGGGCTGAAGGAAGAGGACGCCTGGGCCAGATGGAAGACTCGTGGCCCGGGCAGAAGGAAGAGGACGCCTGGGCCGGATGGAAGACTGGACCTGACGAATCAGATGTCATGAAGACAGGTAAGTGATCGACGGCGTCGGGGCTGTGCGGACATTGTGGGGGGGCTGTGCGGACATTGTGGGGGGGGCTGTGCGGACATTGTGGGGGGGGCTGTGTGGACATTTTGTGTGGGGGGCTGTTTAGACATTGTGGGGGGAGGGCTGTTTGGACATTGTGGGGGAGGGGCTGTTTGGACATTGTGGGGGGTGCTGTGTGGACATTGTGTGGGGGGGGTTGTGTGGACATTGTGGGGGGGGCTGTTTGGACATTGTGGGGGGGGGCTGTGTGGACATTGTGGGGGGGGCTGTGTGGACATTGTGGGGGGGGGCTGTGTGGACATTGTGGGGGGGGGCTGTGTGGACATTGTAGGGGGAGGCTGTTTGGACATTGTGGGGGGGGCTGTGTGGACATTGTGGGGGGGGCTGTTTGGACATTGTGGGGGGGCTGTGTGGACATTGTGGGGGGTGTGAGGACTTTTTGGGGGGGTGTGAGGACTTTTTGGGGGGTGTGTGGACTTTTTTGGGGGTGAACACTTTTTGGGGGGGGTGAGGACTTTTTGGGGGTGTGTGAATACTTTTTGGGGGGGTGTGAATACTTTTTGGGGTGGTGTGAGGACTTTTTGGGGGGTGTGAGGACTTTTTGGGGGTGTGTGAATACTTTTTGGGGGTGTGTGAATACTTGTTGGGGGGTGGGAGGACTTTTTTGGGGGGGTGAATACTTTTTTGGGGGGTGTAAATACTTTTTGGGGGTGTGTGAATACTTTTTGGGGGTGTGTGGATACTTTTTGGGGGGGTGAGGACTTTTTGGGGGGTGTGAATACTTTTTGGGGGGGGTGTGTGGACTTTTGCTCGCGCGATTCACGGCCATTGCGAGTCGCTGCCTGAGCGGTAAATCGCTAGCTTTGTGGCCGAGCCTCTGGTTCTATTTTCGGCCAGCGACTCGCAATGGCCGCTTCGCGGCCATTGCTCGCATTGCGAGTCGCTGCCTGAGCGGTAAATCGCTAGCTTTGTGGCCGAGCCTCTGGTTCTATTTTCGGCCAGCAATATTTTCGTTTGCTTGCGTGAGCAATGGCCGCTCACCCCCCAAAAAAGTATTCACCCCCCCCAAAAAGTATTCACACACACCCAAAAAGTATTCACACACCCCCAAAAAGTATTCACCCCCCCAAAAAGTCCTCAACCCCCCCCCAAAAAAGTCCTCACACCCCCCCAAAAAGTATTCACACACCCCCAAAAAGTATTCACACCCCCCCAAAAAGTATTTACACCCCCCCAAAAAGTATTCACACCCCCCCCAAAAAAGTCCTCACACACCCCCAAAAAGTATTCACACACCCCCAAAAAGTATTCACACCCCCCAAAAAGTATTCACACACACCCAAAAAGTCCTCACACCCCCCAAAAAAGTCCTCACACCCCCCAAAAAGTATTCACACACCCCCAAAAAGTATTCACACCCCCCCAAAAAGTCCTCTCACCCCCCCAAAAAGTATTCACACACCCCCAAAAAGTATTCACACACCCCCAAAAAGTATTCACACCCCCCTAAAAAGTCCTCTCACCCCCCCCAAAAAGTATTCACACACCCCCAAAAAGTATTCACACACCCCCAAAAATTATTCACACCCCCCCCAAAAATTCCTCACACCCCCCCAAAAAGTATTCACACCCCCCAAAAAGTCCTCACACCCCCCCAAAAAGTATTCACACCCCCCCAAAAAGTCCTCTCCACCCCCCAAAAAGTATTCACACCCCCCCAAAAAGTATTCACACACCCCCAAAAAGTCCTCACCCCCCCCAAAAAGTCCTCACACCCCCCCAAAAAGTATTCACACACCCCCAAAAAGTATTCACACCCCCCCCAAAAGCCTCACACACCAAAGTTCACACCCCCCCAAAAAGTTTCCTCACAACAAATCACCCACCCAAAAAGTTCACCCCCCCCAAAAAGTATTCACACCACCCAAAAAGGTCCTCACACCCCCAAAAAGTATTCACACACCCCCAAAAAGTATTCTACACCCCCAAAAAGTATTCACACACCCCCAAAAAGTATTCCACACACCCCCAAAAAGTATTCACACACCCCCAAAAAAGTCCATCACACCCCCCAAAAAGTATTCACACACCCCCAAAAAGTATTCACATCCCCCAAAAAGTCCTCACACCCCCCCAAAAAAGTCCTCACACACCCCCAAAAAGTATTCACACACCCCCAAAAAGTATTCACACTCCCCCAAAAAGTATTCACACACCCCCAAAAAGTATTCACACACCCCCAAAAAGTCCTCTCACCCCCCAAAAAGTATTCACACACCCCCCAAAAAGTATTCACACCCCCCAAAAAGTCCTCACACCCCCCACAAAAAGTCCTCACACCCCCCAAAAAGTATTCACACACCCCCAAAAAGTATTCACACCCCCCCAAAAAGTCCTCACACACCCCAAAAAGTATTCACACACCCCCAAAAAGTATTACACCCCCCAAAAAGTCCTCCACCCCCCCAAAAAGTATTCACACCCCCCAAAAAGTATTCACACACACACCCAAAAAGTCTCACACCCCCCAAAAAGTCCTCACACCCCCACACAAAAAGTATTCACACACCCCCAAAAAGTATTCACACCCCCCAAAAAAGTCCTCACACCCCCCAAAAAATCTCACACCCCCCCAAAAGTATTCACACACCCCCAAAAAGTATTCACACACCCCCAAAAAGTCCTCACACCCCCCAAAAAGTATTCACACACCCCCAAAAAGTATTCACACACCCCCCAAAAAGTCTCACACACCCCCCCAAAAAGTCCTCACACACCCCCAAAAAGTATTCACACACCCCAAAAAGTATTCACACACCCCCAAAAAGTCTACACACCCCCCAAAAAAGTATTCACACACCCCCAAAAAGTCCCACACACACACCCCCAAAAAGTTTCACACACCCCCAAAAAGTCCACACACACACCCAAAAAGTCCACACACCCCCCCAAAATGTCCACACACACCCCCCAAAAGTCCTACACCCCCACAATGTCCACACAGCCCCCCCACAATGTCCAACAGCCCCCCCCACAATGTCCAACAGCCCCCCCCACACAATGTCCCACACAGCCCCCCCCCCACAATGTCTAAGCATCCCCCACAATGTCCACACAGCCCCCCTACAATGTCCACACAGCCCCCCCCACAGTGTCCACACAGCCCCCCCACAATGTCCAAACAGCCCCCCACACAATGTCCACACACACCCCCCACAATGTCCACACAGCACCCCCCCACAATGTCCAACAGCCCCCCCACAATGTCCAAACAGCCCTCCCCCCCAATGTCTAACAGCCCCCACACAAAATGTCCACACAGCCCCACAATGTCCGCACAGCCCCCCCACAATGTCCGCACAGCCCCCCACAATGTCCGCACAGCCCCGACGCCGTCGATCACTTACCTGTCTTCATGACATCTGATTCGTCAGGTCCAGTCTTCCATCCGGCCCAGGCGTCCTCTTCCTTCAGCCCGGGCCACGAGTCTTCCATCCGGCCCAGGCGTCCTCTTCCTTCAGCCTGGGCCACGAGTCTTCCATCCGGCACAGGCGTCCTCTTCCTCCGGCCTCGGGGGTCTTCTTTCTTCCTTCAGCGAGCTCCAGGTCCTGGATGTTCTGTCTTCGGTCCGCTCCGCTCACTGACGATTAAAGATGGCTGCCGCGAGTTTCTGGAAGCCCCGCCCACGGATCCAAAATGCACCAATCACATTCACATACACAGCAACCAATCACATTCAAGGCTCATTCATACATTTTTATCAATGGGAAAAATTCACTACATTTAAAGACAATAAAAATAAATAAATTAAATACACATAAAAATATTTAAAAATACAAATAAATTCACTTAAAATAACAAATAATAAATAAATTTAATAATAATAAAAATACTAAAAAAAATAATAATAAATAATATAAATAATAAATAATAAAATAAAAAATAATAATAAAAAAAAAAATTAATATATAAAATTAATATATTAATTAAATTAACTAATTAAAATAAAAAAAAATAATCTAATACAAATAAATTTCATTAAAATAAAAAATTAATATACAAATAATAAAAATAATAAATATTAAAATAAATCAAAATAAAAAAATAAAAATAAAATAAAAATATATATAATTAAAATATTAATAACATTAACTAATTCTAAGAAAATCAAATTACTCAAATAAAAAAAAAACAATTAAAATAAAAAAATAATAATATTCTAAAAATATTAAATAATAAATAATTACAATAATAAAATAATAAAAAAAAATATTCCATATAAAAATTCATAACATTAACTAATTCTAATAAAATAAAACTAATAAATAAAATATTCATAACATTAAGTTATTCAAAAAAAAATGTAAATAAAAAAAATAAATAAATAATATAGCTACTATAATCTAATTAACGCACGTTCTAGAATCCCGATGCATTTGCATCGGGCTCACAGCTAGTATAAAATATTTTGATAAAAATAATTTTTATAAATATCTGATACGCGGTTAAAAAAATACATATTCGTGATTTTATTTAAGATTTTTTTTACATATTGTGAGTTATATTGATATACAGTAGACATAAGCCATTGATAAAATTGCGCTGAGCCTACACAGGGGATATTTGCACGAAGATCCCCCGCAGGCTTTCAAGCAGCATACCCACAATTAATGCAGTTTGCTCCAGTGTATACCCAATAATCCTGATGTTTGGTGTACATGTAGCACATCATACATACATGTATGTGTGTTTCTGAAATAATTTTAATGTTCTCTTTCAGATGGTGGAAAATCAGCAGTTTGTCCGGGAATTTATAGCTATTTTCAAGGAGCATGAATGCCTCTGGCGGACGAAGTCACCTGCATATATGAACAAGCAGGTGAAGGGAGTGGCATATGCCAATCTTGTCACCCTGGCTCAGCAGCACCATCCGTTGGAGCAGTGTGACGAGAAGTTTGTGAAGTCGGAAATACAGTCCCTGCGGACTGAGTTCAAACAGGAACACAATAAGGTGCTCCGGTCCAGGGCTTCTGCCATCGGAACTGAGGAGCTCTATTTACCAACATTGTGGTACTACGAGCTCCTCATGTTAATCCTGGACCAGGAGCCCCCTCGTCCCGGCACATCCAGCATGGATTGTACACAAACAGCATCCGCCACTCCTGAGCCAAGTGCTTCGCCAGAGCATGTAAGAACCGAAGTAATGTAGCTATGAACAAGCAATGTATTTTAAATTAACTTGGGGTATTAAATTGGGGTGCAACATAGTACCATCTACTGGCCAACAAATTAGCCCTTATGTAAAGTTCATGGCTCACATAGTGTCCTCATATTTGCTCATTGGAAGGTGCCAACACTCACCAGCCTCACCATGCTTGTCATTCTGGTAATTACGCCAAATTCAGTTTACTGTCACATATGTCCCCATCAAAACACAAGTAGTCATGGTAGATGTGGTATCCAACAAATCCTAGGCCAAAGCACTCAAAAGAAATGTGTGGGTGATGGTTGGCCATGTCAAGTGTTTGAACAATATGATTTTGTCTTTGCAGGTTCCTGAAGAACATAGCTCAAAGAAGGCATCGGCATCCCTCAAGGACTCTACACCCCTCCCCCATCAACATCACAGGAGGAGGTGGCAAGTGAGCCCAGTATTGCGGAGCAGCGCTCTGGCCCAAGCTTCGCAACTCGTAAGCGAGCCCCCCCACAACGCCCCCAACCACTGAGCTTGGAGCTTGGGCAAGAAGGGTGCTGCTCCACCAAGGATAAGGGCAACACACAGGCATTGGGCTCCTTATTAGCGAGCAGGTGTCGAACATGGAGCCCCACAAGCGTCGCTGCATCCAGCGTATTATACACCTTGCGCTTCAACCATCTGACAATGGGTTCCCTGAAGAGCCAGGCTTCCACCAACTGTAGTGTGCTTTTTCACCATTTGAGTTTCCTTTTATGTTATGCACAGGATGTGTTTTTTGTTTTGTTTTTTTGATAATTACGAAGAATCTCAAACAAACAACGTGTGTCGTCTTCATGTTATTTTACATCAAACTGGGCATGTAGTGTACTAAGGGGCTTAAAGCCACTTTTGGCAAGTGAAGGCCACCAGCAGCCCACTTTTGTATGGACACATGTAGAGCGGTATTAAGGAGTTTGATTTCACACGGTGTTTCTCCTCAGTGTTGAGTGTGTATGTGTAGTAATTTAGCCTACATGCGTAGTCAAGGTATCACCCAGCCCTTTAAAAAACCCGGTCTGGAGGCCCACACACACTGCTTGTGTTCTCCCCTAATTTTGCAATCACAAATTCTTTGGTATTATTGTCTTCATTTAATTTGTCTTCAATGACAAAACACAAAAAGAATTGTCCTAAAGCCAAATTGGATATAATTCCACACCAAACATAAAAAAGGGGGTGGACAAAAGTATTGGCACTGTTAGAAAAATCATGTGATGCTTCTCTAATTTGTGTAATAAACAGCACCTGTAACTTACCTGTGGCACCTAACTAATTCACACTTGCAGCCAGTTGACATGGATTAAAGTTGACTCAACCTCTGTCCTGTGTCCTTGTGTGTACCACATTGAGCATGGAGAAAAGAAAGAAGACCAAAGAACTGTCTGAGGACTTGAGAAATAAATTGTGAGGAAACATGAGAAATCTCATGGCTACACGTGTGGCGCCCCTGCGACCAGGAGGCCACAAAGGGAACTGCAGCCAGGAAGGTAGGAAAGACAGTTGAACACCAACACCCTCACAGCCCACACAACCCACGTAGCAGTAGAAAGCAGCACCCAACCCGAAGCCTGGGAACTCTAGGCAGGCAAGGGGTGGTGGGTTTAGAGACAGTGGGTGGGCCAGCAAGTAAGGCAGGTGACAGAGGGTGAAGGGCCTGAGGCAGCATGGGATGGCAGGCCTGGTGGTGATCCAGCACCAGATGGAGAGTCAGAGGCTGGGGTACTCCGTTGTGCAGCTGTAGCAGAAGACATGACAGTATGGTTTAAGGCGCAAAACATACACTATGCAAAAAAATATCAAGGCCATGGAGATGCTGGGCCAATGACACACCCTTGAGGTGATGGAGCAACTTATACCCTGAGTAAACAGTAATGACATCTGTTATGTTTGGTTGACAACATAACAATATGGTGAGGAAGTCTGAGTCTCCTGGGCAAGCTGCACACATATGTTTATATTTGTGGCCATAGTAGTTTTTGGAATGTTGTCAGAATGTTGATTTTGCCAATCCTCTACACACACACACTACCTATGGTAAGCTTTTGATCAAAACAAAAATCACCGAATAGGTACTAAGTATTATATTGAAAAACTCACCAAAAATTGGTCGCTTTTTTCTACCCCTTTCTACCCCAATTTAGCTTAGTTTAGTTTTTCAATATAATACTTAGTACCTATTCAGTGATTTTTGTTTAAAGCTAAATTATACATGTGTTATACATGTGGCTAGGTACTCGTGAGTGTAAGGGCCCTTGACGGTGGGTCACGAGCTTACGATATTCTGGCGCCATAATACCAAACTGACACCTTACATCATTATCTTTAGTGTCAACTTGCATCTTTTTATCCATTGCAGTTGAGGTTGTTTTCCTCTAGGGGGCGTCTGTCACAGTGATGCATATTTCAGTGCTGAGCAGCCCGCCCAGTCTAATAGGAGGCGTCACCAATTGGCTGCTCAGACACTATGTAACACCTGAGTGTGGCAGGAGCCTAATGGTGTCCATGTGTCTGCATTCACCACCAGCCTCTCCCTGCATACATGGCCGGTCGCCTGGTTGCTACAAACGGCCCCCATGTTATAGGTTGCAGGGGTCCGTGTACCGGTGTCTAGACGCATGTGCTACCTCCTGGGGGAATTTGCAGCCACCTGCTAGATGCAGGGGGTAGAAAAAAGCGACCAATTTTTGGTGAGTTTTTCAAGCTTTTGATCAAGCCACTTTTTTGTGGTCACTAATTCTGGAACACAGGACAACCTTTACATGAATGCACATAAAGTAGAGATGTTACAATACTGACCTTTTTGTAGCCATGATTGGAATACATATTGACCAAATAACTGAACAAATAATGGATATTTTGACTGGCATGTGGCATCATACAGCCTTTGGTAGTCTAAAATTTTAAAATGGTCAAGGTAAACCATGGTATGGATTGGGATATCCAAACAAGGAGCATCATATTCACATTGTGCCTGTTGATTGCCCTAACTAATGTACAAAGTCCCCATGCAGCCTTTGACCTTCACAAACAGCTGTGTGTGTTGTTAGTGCGGTTACACAACAATGCAGAGGGTCTGAAATGCTATACACATGAATGTAGTTTGGCCCTTCATGGGCCATTCTGAACCCCTTGCACATGTCCAGTGTTGAAGCTTCTGCATCATCACTTGATTGTCACTATCACACAGGGTAAACTTCCATGTGTTGTAATGTGTTTATTTTGTGTTGTATACAAACGTGGGTCTATGTTGCATTGTCAAATACTCACCATGCAGCCTCTGTATGCGGGCACAAAGACTGGCCATACAGTCCCTGGCCTTGTATTTCATGTCTGCAATTTTCTTGCAGATCTGTATTGGTTGACGCTCCACCCCCAGCTGCCTCAGAAGAGCCCGCTGGATTCTCCTGAGGATGGCCTGCTTATGGAGGAGTGGGTGAGCATGGTGGAACTGGCACCAATATTCACGCTGGCCACAGATATTTATCAAGAGCATCAGCTCCGCATCTCCCCAGGGTGCTGAGCATGTCACGGCGGCGATCTTCATGCTGGGGCAGAGAACGCACCAGGACAACAGAGCAGGACGCACCACAACGTCATGGCATCACGCCGCACACTGGTTACGCCCAGGACACTTCAGCATCCACCAATGTGACAGACATACATGACCAATGACGGTCATAAGGTTGCCAGATGTGTACATTTACTTATATATGGGGCACATGTTGGCTCAGAAGTTTTAACAACTCAAAAAACACTATGTCACATAAACAAATTTAGATGTATACTGTATTTAGGACTTCACAATTTTACCATGACAACATTTCTTTATTTGCGTGCATACGCCGGCATATCAACGTCTATACAATCTTCAATGAGTCTCTTTGTTTAAATGTGTTTACTGAAAGGTTTAATGAACAAAAAAGAAAATAAGGCCTCGTGCACACGCTGAGTATTTGATGAGTTTTTTACCTCAGGATTTGTAGACAAAACTAGGAGTGGATGATAAATATTGAAGTGGTGCACCTGTTTCTATTAGACTTTTCCTCTGATTGCTCCACTCCTGGTTTTGTCTACAAATCCTGAGGTAAAAAACTCATCAAATACTGAATGTGTGCACATGGCCTAAGTCTACTGATCAAAGCACGGATCTTCAAATATGGCGGCTTTCCCATAACCAACACCAGCCTATCGGAACTCAGTAGTGACAACCAATCGGCGCAGATGGGGCGCGGAAACCGCAACACCCAGGCACACCTACGGGATTGTTTGCAGGATCACAGAAATCATTAACGACATCGTTATCACAAAGTCATACACAACGATACAGCAGGTTGAAAGTTCGTGGATCGCTTGGTTTTAGAACAAGTTCATAAATCGGTCAACTCCTATCAAACGATTTATCGTTGTTGTATCGTGCTGTTACACACAACAACGCACTTACGATCTCATTTCAAAGTCGTTCAAAATGTGACTTTTAAGCGATGTTGTGCCATGTAACGGGGCCTTTAGTCACGCAACAAAAATAGTATAGGTAGGGATAATTAACTGAGTAGGCCAGGAAGTTCGATCCTACAAAAAATAAATAATACATAACTTTTAATAATAAAGCTTAACCCTTTAGTGACGAAGAAATTTGTAATTTTTCATTTTCGTTTTTTTCCTCCCCTGCTTCCAAGAGCCATAACTTTTTTATTTTTCTGTCGACACAGACATATGATGGCTTGTTTTTTGCGGGACGAGTTGTACTTTCAGATGCAATAATTTGTTTTACCATATAATGTACAGGGAAATTGCAAAAGATTCCAAGTGCAGTGAAATTGCAAAAAAAGTGCAATTACACGTTTGTTTTTTGGGTTTTGTAGTCGCCGTGTTCACTATATGGTAAAACCGACATGACCGTGTGATGCCTCGGGTCAGTACGAGTTTGTAGATACCAAACATGTATACCTGTACTGGTATCTAGGTGGTGGAAAAAAAAATTCAAAAGCATGAAAAAAAAAAACATTGCACTTTTTGCGACATGTTCTGCGACCCGTAGCGTCCTCATTTTTCGGGATCTGGGGCTGGGTGATGGCTTATTTTTTGCGTCCCGAGCTGACGTTTTTAATGATACCATACTTGGGTGGATGCGCTGTTTTGATTGCCTGTTATTGCATTTTTAGCATTGTTGCAGTGACCAAAAAAACGTAATTTTGGCGTTTGAACCATTTTTTGCGCTACGCAGTTTACGGATCTCATTATTTGATTCTTTATATTGATATATCGGGTGATTCTGAACGCGGCAATACCAAATATGTGTGTTTTATTTTTTTTTAATACTTTTATTGTGGATGGGAGAAAAGGGGGGTGATTTATTTGCTTATTGATTCTTACTTTTACACTGCCCCATAGAGAGGCATGCAGCTGCACAGTTCGATCGCTTCTGACACATACAGAGGAGCTGTAGCTCCTCTGTACATGTCAGAATCGCGGAGCTGTTGTGGTTGGCAGCCCCTGCCAACCACAACCAGGAAATGCTCAGTGACAGGCTCCGGGGTCAAGCCAGGACCCCGGCCTGTCACGTCAGCACTGGAGATCTTGCGATACTATCGCGAGATCTTCCCTGGAGCCGGGTAAGCGCGCGCTGCCCGCTCCAGCTCCCTTAGATCCTGTTCTCAGAGATTGAGGGCGGGATCTAAGGGGTTAACAGCACTGATCGGATGGCGGGACCGATTGGTGCTGTTAGACCAACATCTCAGCTAGTGAGATCAGCTGAGATGTCGGAGGTTTGAAGTGAGCTCCACGCCGGAGCTCACTTCAAACACCGGGTAACGACAGCCTGACGTCTAGAGACGTACGGCTGTCGTTAAGGCGTTAAAATAGCACACACCCAAAAACAATGAATTAGAAAAACTGAAAAATGGAGGGTATTATTGACCCGCCCCAGGGCCGTGGGGTACTCGGTTCCGGGCGTTGATTTACTGGGGGATGTCACAGGGCCTGTTGCCCGATCCCATGGCCCTGGTGGTCGCTGAAAAGGGGTAAAAAATAAAAAGTGTTTGTGACGCCACGTGCGGTTCTGATAAATGGCACTGGCGCTGCTTGCAGACCTCCGAGGTGATGATGATGCACCTAGTTGATAACGCTCCCCCAGGGGTGGAGCGGGTTCCACAGGGCAGTTGTGGAAAATAGGGATTCACACAGGGAGGCGGCTTGTCAGGTGAGACGCTGGCACACAGTCTGTGTTGAGGGAACAAGTGTGCAGCTCTTCAGGCGCAAGCAAATGAGACACGTCACAGTCTTAAACTCTGCATGGGTTTTACTGGCATCTTCAGGCAGCATTCAGTTCACGGGTACTGCTGGCCTGGGTAGTCGCCAGAGGACTAGGACAAGTCACTTGAGACCCCATTGACGTGCCTGCCGTTCCTTTCCTTGTCCCTCACTGCGCTCGTCTTCTCTTACTCCCCTTAGCGCTCCTGCACACAGAGCCCTCAGCCGGCTCCCACGGGTCCTTTTTGGAAGGTTCCTCTCCTAGGCCTCTGGACCCTATAGGAGACCTTTAGGGGAGTACGCTGGGTGTCGGCCACGACTCCCCTAAGAAGCTAGTGGCCCTCTGGATTGGTGGCTTAGGGATAAACGCCCGCACCGCACTTGGAGCTGGTTCTCCGTTCCTGGACTGGGTCCCTCCGGCCGGTGGTCGTTTCGGTCCAAATTCGGGTGTACCACAACACCCTAGGATCCCCTTTCTGTCTGGGTCACTTCTCCTGAGGTGTCCTCCGGTGCGCTCGCTTGCAGGGTTCTCTATCCAACCCTTTTTTCACTAACTTCTCTTCCCGCACTCTACTACCCACCTAAGCTCTTCCCACCAGGATCAGTTCCCAAGCAACGGGTTAATCCATTGGTCCCCTGGTCTAAGATGTGTGGTGTAATGAGGGTCCCTTATATGATGTGCTATCTCCCCTGGCTACAGGGATACCACACACTCTCTTGTGGGTGCAGTACCCCTACGTGGCATCCCGACCAGTGGGGCACCATATTCTCCCTTGGTTAAACTCACTTGTCCGTGAGTGACCTGACCCATATCCGGCACAGGGTTACATTTTTATATACATAGTAACATAGTAACATAGTAACATAGTTTTTAAGGTTGAAGGAAGACTTTAAGTCCATCTAGTTCAACCCATAGCCTAACATGTTGATCCAGAGGAAGGCAAAAAAAACCCATGTGGCAACACTAAGCTCCACATTGGGGGAAAAAATTCCTTCCTGACTCCAGATACGGCAATCAGACTAATTCCCTGGATCAACGCCCTATCAAAGAATCTAGTATATATAACCGGTAATATTATAGTTTTCAAGAAAGGCATCCAGGCCCTTCTTAAATGTTAGTAGTGACTCACTCATTACAACATCATGTGGCAGAGAGTTCCATAGTCTCACTGCTCTTACAGTAAAGAATCCACGTCTGTGATTATGATTAAACCTTCTTCCCTCCAGACGTAGAGGATGCCCCCTTGTCCCAGTCTCAGGCCTAAGAGTAAAGAGATCATTAGAAAGGTCTCTGTACTGCCCCCTCATATATTTGTACATTATTATAAGATCACCCCTAAGCCTTCGTTTTTCCAAGCTAAATAACCCCAAGTTTAATAACCTGTCTTGGTATTGCAGACCCCTTAGTCCTCTAATAACTTTTGTCGCTCTTCTCTGGACCCGCTCTAGTTCAGCTATGTCTTTCTTATACACCGGAGACCAGAATTGTACACAGTATTCTAAGTGTGGTCGCACTAGTGACTTGTATAGAGGTAAAATTATGTTCTCCTCATGAGCATCTATGCCTCTTTTAATACATCCCATTATTTTATTTGCCTTTACAGCAGCTGCCTGACACTGGCCACTAAATGTGAGTTTGTCATCTACCCATACACCCAGGTCTTTTTCAGTGGTAGTTTTGCCCAGTGTTTTATAATTAAGCACATAATTATACCCTTTGTTTCCTCTGCCCAAGTGCATGACTTTACATTTATCCCCATTAAAGCGCATTTGCCATTTAGCAGCCCAAGCTTCTAGTTTACATAAATCCTCCTGTAATATAAAATTGTCCTCCTCTGTATTGATTACCCTGCAGAGTTTAGTGTCATCTGCAAATATTGAGATTCTACTCTGTATGCCCCCTACAAGGTCATTAATAAATATATTAAATAGGAGCGGGCCCAACACTGACCCCTGTGGTACCCCACTGTTAACTGTGACCCATTCTGAGTGTGTTCCATTAATAACCACCCTTTGTTTCCTATCACTAAGCCAGTTCTTAACCCACTTACACATATTTTCCCCTATCCCCATTGCCCTCATTTTATGTATCAACCTTTTGTGTGGCACCGTATCAAAAGCTTTTGAAAAGTCCATATACACCACATCCACTGCATTTCCTTGGTCCAGTCCAGAACTTACTTCTTCATAGAAGCTTATTAGATTAGTTTGACAGGAACGGTCCCTCGTAAAACCATGTTGATAATGGGTCATGAGGTTATTTTTGTTCAGATACTCCAGTATAGCATCTCTTAGAAAACCCTCTAGGATTTTACCCACAGTAGAGGTTAAGCTTACTGGCCTATAATTTCCAAGTTCAGTTTTTGTCCCCTTTTTGAATATTGGCACCACATTTGCTATACGCCAGTCCTGTGGTACAGACCCTGATATTATGGAATCTTTAAATATTAAAAATAATGGTCTATCTATGACAGTACTTAATTCCTGCAGCACTCTGGGGTGTATCCCATCTGGGCCCGGGGATTTGTCAATTTTAGTGATTTTTAGACGATACCGTACTTTCTCTTGGGTTAAGCAGGTGACGTTTAATTGAGAATTTTTGTTATCACTGATCATATTGTCTGTCATGGGATTTTCTTGTGTAAATACTGTTGAAAAAAAGTCATTTAGCATATTTGCTTTTTCCTCATCCTCATCCACCATTTCACCCAGACTATTTTTAAAGGGGCCAACACCATCATTTTTTAGTTTCTTACTATTTATGTAGTTAAAAAATATTTTGGGATTCTTTTTACTTTCTCTGGCAATGAGTCTCTCTGTCTCAATCTTTGCTGCCTTGATTTGCTTTTTACAAATGTTATTTAATTTTCTGTATTTATTTAATGCTTCATCACTACCTACTTGCTTTAATTCCCTAAATGCTTTCTTTTTGTCACATATTGCACTTCTTACCGCTTTATTTAGCCATAGTGGTTTCCTCCTATTTCTAGCATGCTTATTCCATAGGGTATATATTGTGCACAGGTCCTATTCAGGATGCTAATAAACATCTCCCATTTGTGTTGTGTACTTTTATGTCTCAGGACATCGTCCCAGTTTATTGCACTAAGATCATCTCTCAACCGTTGGAAATTTGCCTTCCTGAAGTTTAGTGTCCTTGTGGCCCCTCTACTACACGTCTTAGTAAAGGATACTTGAAAGCTTATTAAGTTATGATCACTATTACCCAAGTGACCTCCAACCCGTATATTTGATATGCGGTCTGGCCTGTTGGTTAATATTAGGTCCAGCAGTGCCCCCCTTCTTGTTGGGTCCTGAACCATTTCAAACAATAACATAACATTTTTATTCAACATTCATCTTCCCATCTGGGAGGCACTTTACTTTAAACGTTACCAGGTCAACGGGACCAACCAAAAAAAAAAAATAGAAAAATCAAAAACCGCACACAATACCGGCCAAAACGGGTCCGGGTTCAGATACAGTTCCGGTGGTCATAGTCTCTCACTTTCAACAGTGTCCATCGCACCACCGGTTTGTTTGCATAACACAAGTTCACTTAGTCCATGGCTTAACGATATAAAAGTCTGGGCTCAACAACGCGCAAGTCCTCAAATTGTCCATCAGCGTATAAATGTACTTACATGGGCTCTCAATATTCTAGTCCACACATTTATAAACTCGCATTTTTACTGTGTTTTTCACAGCTTCCCTAGTGCATTTTTTCTACATTTATAAACTCGCAAAGCGTACCACAGTACCTGATTGCCGCTCTTCCAGAGACACTTTCGTGGGAAGTTCCCTGGCTCTCGCTTTAGCCATGAGATTCTCCTGCTCCCGGGCCCACCAGCACTCTCGATGGCGTTGCCTCTTCGCCTTGTCGGTCTGGAAGCGCTGATAAGCATAGTGCTGCTGCTCCGGGACTTGAACTGGAGCATGGTCCTGCGCCCCGGTCATGGCGGTGGCACTGACCCATCCAATAGGCCTATGCTGCTGGTGCTTCCAACACCCAGTGCGGGGCCCGGATGCCTTGCCTTCCTGCGAGAGGTCGGTGTTGTCTCCCTCAAGCTCTTCCTCCTCCTCCACGGAATTCAGCTGGCTGGAATGCTCCTCACTCTCGGCCTCCACCACCACATCAGGCATCTCCGCAGGTATCTACAGGCCGTCCTCCTCGGGTACATCAGCCTCTGGGTCCTCCGGTTCGGCTCCGGTCATCCCTCTCACTGCAAGAGCTGGCTGCGGGTCTGGCCATTGGTCATCACTGGCAACCTCGTGCTCACCCAGGGACTGGTCCCTTGCCCTCGGTTCCAGGACCAAAGTCTCTGCGAGCCCCGGGTCATCGGGCTCTGGCTGCACAGCTCGCTGGGTAAGGGCATGGCGGGTATCAACTCCCCCTGCCCTGCCCATCCTGCTGCCATTTACAGTCTCTGGCCCGCCCCCTTGGTTTTTCCTTGACAACTTGGGCGGGTATGGATTTTCACGCCTCTGGCAGGGCCCTCGCATGTCAAAGGGATGAGGCACGCCCCCAGGCCTGCACATGTCATTAAGTCTCTGACCCCGCCATCTTGGGGCTCAACATGTAAAGTCTTTTTAAACACAGTTCAAGGTGCACAATACCGATTTTACCGGGCACTGGATTTGTGATGCCAAAAGCTGACCCGCCCCAGGGCCATGGGGTACCCGGTTCTGGGCGTTGATTTACTGGGGATGTCACAGGGTCTATTGCCCAGTTCCGTGGCCCTGGTGGTCGCTGAAAAGGGGGAAAAAAATAAAAATAAAAAGTGTTCATGACGTTACCTACGGTTCTGGTAATGGTAGTGGTGCTGCTTGCAGACCTCTAGGGTGATGATGATGCACCTAGTTGGTAACGCTCCCCATCAGGCGAGACGCTGGCACACAGTCTATGTTGAGGGAGCAGGCGCAAGCAAATGAGACACGTCACACAGTCTTAAACTCTGCATGGGTTTTACTGGCAACTTCAGGCAGCATTCAGTTTTTACAGTTCTCGGGTACTGCTGGCCTGGGTAGTTGCCAGGGGACTAAGACATCTCACTTGGGACCCTAGGGGGCTGCCTGTTGTTCCTTTCCTTGTCCCCCTGTGCTCTCCCTCTATTACTCCCTTTAGCGCCCCCACGCACAGAACCCTAAGCCGGCTCCCACGGGTCCTTTTTGGAAGGTTCCTCTCCTAGGCCTCCGGACCCTATACGGGACATTTTGCGTAGTATGCCAGGTGTTGGCCACGACTCCCCTAAGAAGCTCGTGGCCCTCCAGTTTGGCGGCTTAGGGATAAACACCCGCACTGCACTCGGAGCCGGTTCTCCGTTCCTGGACTGGGTTGTACCGATCCGAATTCGGGTGCACCACAATATACTAGGATCCCCTTTCTATCTGGGCTACTTCTCCTCTGGTGTGCTCGCTCGCAGGGTTCTCTCTCCAACCCTCTTCTCACTAACTTCTCTTCCCGCTCTCCACTACCCACCTAAGCTCCTCCCACTGGGATGGGTTCCCAAGCAACGGGTTAACCCATTGGTCCCCTGGTTTAAGGTGTGTGGATGGGTGTAATGAGGGTCCCTTATGTGACAACCCATCTCCCTGGCCACAGGGATACCACACATTCTTGTGGGTGCAGTACCCCTACGTGGTGTTCTGACCAGTGGGGCGCCACACTAATACTTGGATAATAACCAGGTAAGGGGATACTGTCCCTAAATGAGACCTATATCCCTCCCTGTCAATCGAGGGCATGACACCCTAATTTGTGCTTGTATCCCCATTCAAAGATGAGACTCCCTATATGTCCATGTTGTACCCTACACTTAATCAAAAAGTGCCTGTGATGTTTAAAAAAAGTGACAAGTCGCCATTCAAAATGTAGGTACAAGGTGTTTCTTAGCTTTGTCTTTCAAATTGATAAAGGCCTCATGGATGACAAGCAGGCCTTCAAATAGTTTTGTCTGGGGTTCCTGACACGTTTTCCCCCAGCTATTAAACACCGAGGTTTATCAGGGCACATAAGACCCAAGTATGCAGAAATGGTGCCTCTTAAACAGAATTTCACATCAATCAAACATACCAACCAACATTCCTGTGCATGCTTAATATAAACAACTACGTTAGTGACTAAATAGTCATTATTCTTAAAGTGATAGTACACTCAAATAGAAGGGGGAATGCTAGATTGCTCAAGCAGTATATTTAATACTAAAATATAATGAATTAAGAGTTAATAATAAACCTTTAATTATATTACAAAATAAAAAAAAGAGAAGAAAACTCCAGCACTACTTACAGACATCTGCAGAGAAGAACCTCAGATCTGTCCCAGAGCTCCATAAACCACATCCAGGGTTAACGGGCGCCAGCTTTTCGTTTCAACAAAATTTTATTGTGACAGAAGAAAAGTAGATGCGTACAAACAATTGTTAATCAATGCAATGTGAGAAAAAAAATAGGAAATAAATCAAATAAGACAAATAAAACAAAGCGGCCCCCTCGCAGGGGGGGTTCAGGTTCATATAGCAAGGGGTTGTTATATACTTCATAATTTGGTGTTAATGCTAAGAGAAGAGAGTAATACAAAAAAAAGAGAAGAGCGTATCTTAAGTGGCGGGGAAGCGGCATGTTCGTAGCAGTTCAACAGGGGTTAGCTTTTTTTTTCGGGGGGGGGGTAATTCTATCGGATGGCATGTGGGTATCTATGGGTTGTTGATTGATCTGGTCATCAAGGTGCTTCACTTTCTTTATAGAGCTTAGTGTTATTGTGTGTTTTACGTTGATAGTGACATTACTCTGTGAAGGTCGTGATCTTCGTTTTTGGTTATCCAGGGTTCCCATATAGCCCTGAAGAGGTCCATGGTGTCATTTCTGTTTGCCTCTATTTTCTCGAAGAGCATTATGGAGTGGATACAGCGCTTTACTTGCTCTAGTGATAGCAAGTCGGTGTTCCATCGTTTGGCTATGTGGTTTTTGGTGGCCATGGTTATGTAGGTGAGTAGCCGATATGTTTTGTTACTCGCGTTAGGTGGTTTGTCCCCAAACAGTAGTGCTGGTGGAGTGAGTGTGAGTTTGGAATGACGTCATAAAGTTAATCGACTTCACTCTAGATGACAAAGGGATTTTACGATGGGGCATGTCTACCATGTGTGGAGTGTGTCCCCTACTGTGTCACAGCCTCTGAAGCATCTGTCAGGCTTGGAGCTGTATATGTTGTGTAGGAAGCTGGAGACACGCTGCGTCCTGTGGAGAAACTTAAAGGACGTTTCAGTTAGTGATACCTGGCGGCTTCCCTTCATGATGCTTTCGTGACATCGGTACCATTTTTCTGGTGTGAGCGTCAGGGAGGCAGGGTATATACCAAACTTCGCTGTGCCAGTATACCAGCCTGCATCGCATCTGGGGCTGGTTTCCAGGCTCATCATCCCAAAAACCGTGCTTTTAGGGATTTATTTAGCTCACTATAGGCAGGAGTAGGTTTTAGCTCAAATTAGGGTACACCAAAAGCCTTGTGATAAAAACCTACTCTTCTCTGCACAAATTTAGCATCTAATTGCTGCTACTGTAGGTTGCAGCGTTAATTAGAGTACACCAAAAGCCTTGTGCTAAAAATCTATTCTTCTCTGCACTAATTTAGCATCTAATTACTGCTACTGTAGGTTTCAGTGTTAATTAGGGTACACCAAAAGCCTTGTGCTAAAAATCTACTCTTCTCTGCACTAATTTAGCATCTAATTGATGCTACTGTAGGTTGCAGCGTTAATTAGAATACGCCAAAAGACACGCTATTGTAGTCAGTGTTTGTGTCTGACTGGTCCACCTGCAGGACCTTAATTTCAAAACTTAGGCTCTTGCTAAAAACATACTCTTGTATGCACTAAATTTGAATTTCAGTGCTGCTACTGTCAGTTGCAGCGTAAATTAGGATACGCCAAAAGACACGCTATTGTAGTCAGCGTTTGTGTCTGACTAGTCCACCTGCAGGGCCTTAATTTCAAAACTTAGGGTCGTGCTAAAAACATACTCTTGTCTGCACTAAATTTGAATCTTAAGTGCTGCTACTGTCTGTTGCAGCGTAAATTAGGATACGCCAAAAGCCTCGTGCTAAACACCTTCTCTTGTCTGCATTCATTTAAAATTTCTGTGCGGCAGCAGTTTTTTGTAACCCGAAGTAGTGTAGGCCAAAACACGGTATACGCGTCAGCGTTTGTGTCTGACCGTTCAAACTGCCGGGATTAAAATGCTCTAATCTGTAATCTCACTGTCCAGCTACAAACCAACTCTTGTCTGCATTCATTTACCATTTTTGAGTGTCAGGAGGTGGTTGTAGCTACAATTTGTATCCGCAAAAACACTCAGTATACTTGTGCCAGCGTTTGTGTCTGTCCAGTATAGCTGCTGTAATTTAATCATTAATCTCAGTATCCAGGTCAAAAACAACTGGCCAGCATTTTCAGTTGACAGGCGGGTGCGTTTATCTGTAATGATTCCACCTGCGGCAATAAAAACATGCTCTGACATAACGCTTACGGCTGGGCAGGACTTCCAAGGCGTAGAGGGACAATTACTGCCATGTGTCCAGTTTGGATACCCAATAATTAGAAGGCATAGAGTAATCTAGGAGCACTTTCGTACGATCGGCAAGGTACCCCTTCGGCATCTTTACAAACTTTGCAGTCCTTGTGACAGTACCCTGCACCTGAGGTGCTATGGGAGGGGCTAAGAAAACTGTCCCAGATCTTTGAGAGTTTTCCCCTACCTCTGCTGGATTTGATTTGTGCCTCTCTCGGCCGGACACATTGGTTGTCCGCCAAACTGTGACCTCTGCTGCAAGCGTTTTCAGAAGTGAATTTTTTGACTAATTCTGCAACTAGGGCCTTCTGGTACTGCAGCATTTTTGTAGACCTCTCCGCCTCGGGAATTATTATTATTATTTATTCATTTATATAGCGCTATTAATTCCATAGCACTTTGCATACATGAGTAATGCTTTCTCTTTTGGAGCTCACAATCTAAATATCCTATCAGTATGTCTTTACAATGTGAGAGGAAGCCGGAGTACCCGCAGGAAACCCACGCAAACACGTGGAGAACATACAAACTCCTTGCAGATGTTGTCCTTTGTGTCCTTGATGGGAATTGAAGCCAGGACCTCAAGCCAAAGTGCTGCAAAGGCTGCAGTGCTAACCACTTGAGCCACCGTATAAGAGAAATAAAGTTCTCCTTGTAGCGTTGATCTAAAAGTGTCACCAACCAGTAATGAGTGTCCGCCTAGATGTTGATAACGCCAGGGACACAAGACAGGCAGCATCACATAAAGTCAGCCATGTGCATAAGACTGTTAACAGGCAAGACTTCAGGTCCTCATCAACAGGATGATTGACCATGCTGTCTTCATCATCTTCCTCCTCCTCCTCTCCCCTGTCCTCTGGCCATCCGACGGTAAGATGGTTGTGCATGTATTACTGTCAATTTCGCATGAAAGTAGCTCCATTTCTTAATCCGCCTCCTCCTCGTAATAGTCCTCCAATGCACGTTGGGATGAGATGAGGCTGTGCTGTGTGTAATCACCCCATATGGTATATTGCTCCAACTCATCGTGTTCCGCCTGCAATGCATCGTTTTTTATTTTGAGCAGACAGCATTTTAGAAGACAGAGAAGTGGGATGGTGAAGCTAATTATGGCATCATCGCCCCTCACCATCTTGGTGAAGTCCTCAAAGTTTTGGCGGACGGTACATATGTCGGACATCCATGTCCACTCCTGAGGTCTTATGTGTGGAGTTTGAACCATATACCGACGGCCTAGTTGATGCTGGTACTCAACAACTGCCCTCTTCTGCTCACAAATCCTGACCAACATGTGCAGTGTGGAATTCCAATGCGTGGGGAGTGGGGACATCATAGACCAGTCTGTGATACGGAATGTGCCAACGCTGCTGAAAGCTGGCAAGGGCGGCTGTAGCAGTAGGTGACTTTCTAAAATTGGGCACACAGGCGACGTACTTTTACGAGCAGATCAGACAGCTCCAGGTAGTTTTAAGAAACCGCTGAACCACGAGGTTGACCACATGGTTGACCACTCCCTTCTTCTCCAGATCCTGGAATCCCTCGGCATCACCACCCACCTTGCCCTCTCTTGGATCTCCTCATACCTAGCGGAACGGACCTTCAGCGTCTTCCACTCCCACACCTCCTCCTCACCCTACCCCCTTTCTGTTGGAGTTCCCCAAGGTTCGGTCGTGGGACCCCTACTTTTCTTCATATACACTCTCGGCCTAGGGCAACTCATTGAGTCCCACGGCGTCCAGTACCACCTCTACACCGACAACACCCAAATCTACCTGTCCGGCCCTGACATCACCTCCCTACTCTCCAAAATCCCACAATGCCTTTACGCCATCTCATCCTTCTTCTCTGCTCGCTTCCTTAGACTCAACATGGACAAAACTGAATTCATAGTCTTGCCCCCAAGAAATTCCCCCCACTTCCCAACCTATCCATCTGCATTAACGGCTGCGCCCTCTCCCCAGTCCCCCAAGCCAAGTGCCTCGGGGTAATCCTTGACTCTTCCCTATCCTTCAAGCCCCACATTGAGGCCCTCACCACATCCCTCCGGCTCCAGCTCAAGAACATCTCACGGATCCGGTCCTTCCTCACCCACGACACCGCTAAAACACTCATTAATGCTCTTATCATCTCCCGCCTTGACTACTGCAGCCTCCTTCTCAATGGCCTCACGGCTAACTCCCTCACAGCTCTCCAGTCTATCCTCAATTCTGCTGCCCGACTAATGTACCTGTCCTCCCACTACTCCCCTGTCTCCTCCCTCTCCCAAGCCCTTCACTGGCTTCCCACCTCCAAGAGATCCCAATTCAAAACACTAACCATGGCGTACAAAGCCATACACAACCTGGCCCCACCATACATCTCCGACCTGGTCTCCCGATACCTACCCTCACGCAACCTCCGCTCCTCCCAAGAACTCCTCCTCTGCTCCCCCCCTCATCACCTCTTCGCACAACCGAGTCCAGGACTTCTCTCGGGCATCTGCCTTACTCTGGAACTCCCTGCCCCAACATGTCAGACACTCTCCTACCCTGACAAGCTTAAAGTGTCACCTGAACACTCACCTATTCCGTCAAGCCTACAACCTGCCATGAGACCCAGGCGACCGCCCCATACCTGACATTCCCCCATCCTACTGTATCCCAACCCGCCCCTCGTAGACTGTGAGCCATCGTGGACAGGGTCCCTGCCCCTCCTGTACCTGTACGTCCTGATCGACTATATTTAGTGTACTTGTTCTTGTCTCCCTTATCCTAATATAAAGCGCCATGGAACCTAATGGCGCTATATAAATAAATAATAATAATAAAATGGGCCACGCATGGAACATGTGTCAGCTCGCCTCGCCACAGAGCCGCCAACAGGTTCCAGGCATTGTCACACACATACCATGCCTAGCTGTAGGGTCTGCAGTGTGAGCCAGTGATCTGCCTGCTGTTTCAGTGCTTTCTGTTAGACGGAGGCCATGGGTACCAAGGCCTCTGTCGGCCATATTGTCTGTTTGAAAAAAGTGACTTGAAACTTTCTCTGTTAGTAGAAATATAAATGTCATGTCTTCTAGCTATAAGCAATGACCTAACCTGTATAAGAAAACAGATACACGTTAATTAGATTCGGTCTGATCATTTAGCAAAATGTATAATCAGTTCATAAGCCAGTTCTGAATTTGTCTTATTTTTTGTGGTGTACTCTATCCCTCAAGGCTAATATGACGTTTCTTATAATCAAGAACAGAGCTGATTAATGTCAATAAGTTGTGATTTGTGCTTGGTCCCAAAAAGGCTATTATGAGATAATTTATATGGATAAGTTTAAGTGAAGTATATAGTTAGTAATGAAATGAATGTGCTTTTTCATGTCAATATATGTTGTAAGTAATATGAAGGGATCACTTATGACAGGTGATGTAATCCTTGTTCCATAGAGAGTCATTGGTACAATGATTCTCTATGGAGAAAATTGGTATAAAGACACCCCCGTCCAAGAGACGTGGAGCCATTATTCTGAATCCATCTTGAGTGTGACACCTGTGGCTCCCGCACCTGTCATTCAGATTCCTGCCAGTCATACTGCTTTTGCCGTACATCTCTGTATTTTTTTCCTACCCGAATAAAACCCACTTTTGGTTCTGAAGACGCAGTCTATGGAGTTTATCGAACGAAGAAACTGAAGAGATTATTTCTATCAAATGGCGAGCTACAGCCCGGTGGAAAGGGGGGAGATGATCCCACATCCTTTTTGAAGAACCTAGAAGATTCCTGCAAGTAAAGCTGTGAACCAAAGGGGTGAGAGGGTGAGAAATGGACTTTTCTTTCTCTTTTTTTGCCTTTATTGCTAAAAAGGCGTGATGCATCACGTGAAATCGCATTAAGGAAATCAGCCGCTGAGAATCTCTCGTTTGCGCTCCTGTCTACCCTGAAGTAACTAAGACTACAGTGCCTCTACGTGAGTTATACAAGGACGTGATTAACGCCGAGGGTACGGAGAAGGAGACGTGTGGCAACGTAACGAGTGAGGCTGATCATACGGCTGGACCTCTTTTGGTTGACCAAAGCCGGCACGTGTCTTCCATTACAGAGGTGTGAGTATTTAACTTTTGCCTGTAATTGCATTAAGTTGATACTAAAAGCAGTTTATAAAGTCGTCCTTGTGTTTCCACCGCTATGGAGTGGCTAAGGAAACAGACTGACAGGCACGCTGAAACTCCATAGCTAGAAGGGGTTAATGCTGAACCACTTGGTTAAATTGTATGCAGTGGTTCACAGAAGAAAGTAGACATCTTGACAAGAAAAAATTATTAGCAGAAAGGGCAGCCGAATAGCGGCTTTGTGTAAGTTAGTTATAGCTCAGATCAGGCTAGTGATAGACAGCTTCAAAGACAGTACGTTAATGTAGTTACACAGGGAGGGGCAGCGGAGCAGTGTATGGAGAGAACACAGCAGCTACTGATACAATGACAGTAGTAGTAGTAGTGTCACAAAGGGAGGGGTATGAGATACATGTGCTGCAGGCAGACAGAAAGGAGGAAGCAAAATCCCCATCCATAGATTGTAGCATCCTTTAGAATCAGGAAAGGAAATTATCTTAGAATTAGAAGATGGGCTGCCTGGTGTGTAACGTTTGATAAGTATTTTTTGATAGAATAGATCAGAAAGATGATTATGATCTGATGGAATAGATTGTAGAGAATACTTGGAAAGGTTTTGCAAGTTAGGGATTTTACATAATGCTAAATTTGTGGAGGACAAAATTAGGGCATTGGTAACCATTGTTAGGGAAAATGCCATCCTAGACTAAGGGCGATGATACAAATGTTTTTGCATATCGCCCAGCCTGAATGGCATCTGCTGTGGATAGGAGACCAGGACTTCCTGGGGTTATGATCAACTGCCGAAAGCGGGCTGGTCCCAGTCGGCAGAAGCCCCTCGGAACTCCATGGGTTCTCTTGTATGTTATCCTTGTGGGCAATCAGGGTATCTTAGACGTCAGTGATCCCATTTAGCTCCCAGGGATGATCCACAGGTGCAGCAGAAGCCTACCTCTACAATGTCCCGAGATCCGTATGAGGGAGCCAGTGCTCCAAATCCTGCTATTAAGAACCCTGGACAGCCAGCGGTTAACGGCCCCAAACTGTGCCAGCAGTACAATGGTCCTCAGATAGTTAACCCTGTTTTTCGGGAGCCTTTTGCCCCGTCACCCAATTATGCGACCCTTGTCCATCCCAGCAGACGGATCCATGCTGTGAGGAGAGCTCACCCTCCTCCGGGAGGAATTCCTCCCACCCTTATGCTCCACTGATTCAGGAGCTGGGGGGGACAAGGAAATGGCTCTTTCAAGCGATCTGTCCGGCTCGGAGGTGACAGCAGTGGGCCGTAGAGTTGCCTCTGGAGAGGTTGGTGAATTTTTTTTGGGGCTTCCTACTGCCAGTACTGATTGATGCTTTGAACCCCTCTGTTCTCCTGAGCCTCTTGGCAAAATTATCCCTAGGCCAAGATGGACTGACCTTATGTCAGAGGGACAATAGAGGGTACCAAAAATTGGGAAGATTTTTTAATTGATAACAGGAGCCTCTGTTTCAGTAACAGAACACAAATTTCACCTCCCCCCGGGCTGCCAGACACCACAACTTTAGTGGGATTTGAGGGCTCGTGTATACAGGCGAGCATTCGGTGTGAACTTTGGATCAGTCCGCAATTAAAGTTTTTTATTAATGGGTCAAATGTGTTGTCAGCCATGGGTATCATTGTTAATTTGGGTATCATTGTTGATTTGTGTAATAAGGTCTTATGGATGCTGCAGAGTTGAAAATGTCACAGTCATAAATTAACCGTTGCTAGTTTGTGCTCAGTTGATAATGATGATGACATGCCTGAGATAAATTTTGCAGACACGGCTTTGAAACATGAATTGGTGCAATTTTTTCCTCATTTATGGGTTTCAAAATGTACAGATTGCGGACTGATGCAAATTTTAATTAAGATTGACAGCTACCGTCTACCACCCTCTCAGCGCCAATACCGTATTCCTGAGGAAGCAATTCCTTACATAAGGATTGCTGTCAGTGAATTGGAACAACAGGGCGTGATTGTACGAGGCAACTCCCCGTGCAATAGCCCAATCCTGCCTGTAAAACAAAGGAGGATGGTAGCTATCGCATGGTCATGAATTTAAGACTTGTAAACAAATACACCCCTCAGCAACACATCTCGGTCCCTGAAGTGATGTCACTGCTGAGGAGTTAATGTCAGTTTTTTTTTTTTTTTTTTTTGTCTTGTTTGAATATTGCAAATGGCTTTTTCTGTGTACCTATTACACCTGAGTCGGCTCTCCGTTTTGCATTTACCTTAGAAAATGTCCAGTACCTGTTCTAGTCCAATTTATTTCCTTCAGGTGTTGGCACAGGTATTGGAACCCCAGGGGTACGGAGACAAAGTCCTGCAATATGTCAATGATTTCTTGATTTAAAATTTATGGACTCAAATTGTTGATGAAACTGACAATATGTGTGATGCATTGTGCAACTCAATATTAAATGTGAGTCGGGATAGAGTACAGCTGAATGCAACCAGAGGTTAAATGTTTGAATGTGTCAGTTTCAAAAGAGGGGACATTCATTCAAGCTGTACCTGTGCCAAATCAATATCACAGAACTCAGAACGTTTCTGGGTCTTGTGAATTTTTTCAGAGAATTTATTGAAAATTTGGCTTACCTTGCTAAACCTTTGTATGATCTCCTAAAAGGTATTGAAAATGAGTTTACCACGATCACAATAGAGGGAGACGCCCTGCAGGCTTTTGAAAATTTAAAACATTCACTTTAATTAGCTTTTCACCTTGATTCTGCAGACCCCCCCATGTAACCTTAAAAAAAAAAAAAAAAAACACTGCTTACAGGCAAAGCTTGGGGTGTGAATTCTCAGAACAAGCCGCTTCAGCATGCAGATATTCTCAAGCAAATTGTGCAGAGAGGCAAAGAATTTCCAAATTTATGGTCCTTCTGTAAAATCAAAGGACATCAAAAGCTCACATCTGACCCCCACATCGTTGGCAATGCATATGTAGATTCCGCAGCCAAAGAAGCTGCCCTGATGGGCGTTGACAGATATCCACAGGCTACTATCTCTGCTGTCACGCGAAGACCCCGGGAGGAGCCTCTCCCTTACGCATCTCAGTTCCACGACCTCTTAAAGGCATAGAGAGAGCAAGGAGATGCATCTTTATTTAACTCCCATGAATCAATACCCATTGATAAAGGAGACTATCTGTATTACAAAAGGGTTGATGACAAATTGTTACCATATATCCCAACTATAATGATTAAGTCTCTGATTAAATTTAATCATTCAGTCTTTGTTCAGCCAGAACCAGAAGCGCTTTTACAGCTAGTACAAAGGAAAAATGTGCCATCCCCAGAATGGCTGATGGTCCATGGTAGACGATTCAAATTGACTTCATTGGTCCATTCCCTCCAGCAGAGGGAGGATTCAGGTATGCCTTGGTCATTGTTGATGTTTTCTCAAAATGGGTTGAGGCCCTGCCTGCCACAAACAACGGCCTCCTCTTGTGGAAAGATGTGTTTTCACACTGGGGCTTCCCAAAATTAATTGAAAGTGACAATGGACCTCACTTAGTGAGACAAATCATGTCCCACTTGCCTGGCAATAAGAGCTGTAGCCTCAGAGTCAACAGGAATTTATATGAGTCCAAATTTGTTGTGGGAGCTTAGTTCATGGTTAAGAATCTTAGGAAAAAAAGGACCGTGGGATTCCAATTACAAAGGCCCATTTGTTATCACACAGGTGATAGGCCCAACTGTTTTGGGAGTGCTAAGGATTAGCAAGCCAAGAGACAAAGGTGTTAAAATTGTTCATATTGATCAATGTAAGCTTGTTATATTGCCAGTTGAGAATCCTAGTGATGCTGGTGAGAACTGATACTGCGCTTTTATTTTATTTTTCAGGTCCCCTATTGGATCGGGATCCATGAATCCGCCTGTTTCCCTGGAGATGACATCTCACACCATCCAGTGGGACCCGGACAGTGTGATCGAGGGGGAAGACAGTGAAAGCTCCGAGGGAACAGAACAAGATCGAGAGCCACGGATCAAAAGACTCAGAGACTGTTGTGGGACTTGGGACTCGGACACTTTATGTTTTTTCACTTCTGTGATGATTTTTTTGTTTTGTTGTGTTTTTTGCTTCTTTTTAGGACTATTTGCCCACACCTGAACTGTGAGGACCTTAGGAGCCATGGAACAAAGAAAATTTTTGAATTTTTTTCTTTTTTTTGAAAGATTGTAACGGGACTCATTAATACTTAGGACCTCTTACGTTGGTGATATTTACTGTAGATTTTTTTGCTACTTTGTTTGTTTTTTTTCCTATATGTGTTTAATAGGTAGTAACCTAAAAGTTTTTCAAAAAAGAATCTGGCTCATGTTGAGGAACTAAATAACTTTCAGGCCCGTGTAATAACACATAGTACCACTTTTATCAGACCATACCGGAGACTTGGTGCTGGTAGGGTACCTGCTGCCAGACCATGCTCACTTGCAGGTTGTACACCTATTGTTAGGGCCCTTCTTCCAAGGGTACCTTCAGTCCCTCCCAACACTCCTACTGACCAGGGAGTGTACGAAATTATGTATTCCCTCAATAATATATATGAGAATTGGGACTAGACTCATATGCCAATTTGTACTTCAGGGTAAATTACCAAATTACCATAAGTACAACAGAGGGATTTGTTAGACGGAGGCCATGGGTACCAAGGCCTCTGTCGGCCATATTGTCTGTTTGAAAAAAGTGACTTGAAACTTTCTCTGTTAGTAGAAATATAAATGTCATGTCTTCTAGCTATAAGCAATGACCTATCCTGTATAAGAAAACAGATACACGTTAATTAGATTTGGTCTGATCATTTAGCAAAATTTATAATCAGTTAATAAGCCAGTTCTGAATTTGTCTTATTTTTTGTGGTGTATTCTATCCCTCAAGGCTAATATGACGTTTCTTATAATCAAGAACAGAGCTGATTAATGTCAATAAGTTGTGATTTGTGCTTGGTCCAAAAAGGCTATTATGAGATAATTTATATGGATAAGTTTAAGTGAAGTATATAGTTAGTAATGAAATGAATGTGCTTTTTCATGTCAATATATGTTGTAAGTAATATGAAGGGATCACTTATGACAGGTGATGTAATCCTTGTTCCATAGAGAGTCATTGGTACAATGATTCTCTATGGAGAAAATTGGTATAAAGATACCCCCCGTCCAAGAGACGGGGAGCCATTATTCTGAATCCATCTTGAGTGTGACACCTGTGGCTCCCACGCCTGTCATTCAGATTCCTGCCAGTCATACTGCTTTTGCCGTACATCTCTGTATTTTTTTCCTACCCGAATAAAACCCACTTTTGGTTCTGAAGACGCAGTCTATGGAGTTTATCGAACGAAGAAACTGAAGAGATTATTTCTATCACTTTCCACAACTCTTCATGATTTTGGGGTTTGTCACCTACGCATATTAGCTTCAGCACAGCCTGTTGCCGCTTAGTCAAGGCACTGCTGCAGTGCTTCCAGCTTTGGACTGGTGTAGAGAGTGAAGTGAAGGAGGAGGAGGGTGAGGATCATGAAGTTCCGGAGCTGTACACTGTGGGTGAAACCCTGACTGAGTTAGGGCCTGCAATCCTTGGTGTCGGAAGGACGTGTTCCGTCCAAAGATCAGACTGGGTCCCGGCTTCCAGAATATTAACCCAGTGTGCTGTCAGAGAGATGTACCGGCCCTGCCCGCAAGCACTTGTTCATGTGTCCGTGGTTAGGTGGACTTTCCCTGAAACTGCATTGTTAAGGGTACGTATGATGTTTTGGACACGTGCTTATGTAATGTGGGGGCGGCATGCCAGGAAAAATAGTGTCGGCTAGGGACCGAGTAACGTGGGACAGCCCCCGCCATCAGGTTGTGGAATGCTTCCATCTCCATCAAAAAAAATTACAGGCCAATTTCTTTACTAAATTCTGACACAAACTTTTTAGCAAAATTAGCGGCAAACAGGATTCAAAAATTTATATCAAAACTCATCCATCCAGATGAAGCAGGACTCATCCCTGGCCGCACTACTGTGGATGCTACGAGAAGAGCTGTAGACCTGATCACCTCTATAGAAACTTCAAAACAGCCTTCGGTCTTTTTAGCGCTAGACGCTGAAAAGGCCTTTGATAGGGTTCATTGGTCTTTCCTATTCCACACCCTAAAAACATTTGGCTTCAAAGGTAATATTCTTAATTTAATCGGGTCAATGTACACCAACCCCACAGCCAAAGTTTACTCAAATAATTTTCTCTCCCAAAAGTTCTCCCTGTCAAATGGCACTAGGCAGGGATGCCCACTTTCCCCTGTTCTCTTTGCCTTATTTATAGAGCCCCTCGCTTCTTCCATTAGAGATAATATAAACATCAAAGGAATCCCCCTCAACCACCAACAACACAAGATCTCTTTATTCGCGGATGATATCCTACTTACAGTCACAAACCCCCTAAAGTCCCTTAGACATTTAACCATGACCATCGAAAAATTCTCTCATTTGTCCCTGTACAAAATTAACACTACAAAATCACAGATTTTGGACTTTAATATAGACAGCACATTCCTGGAATACCTCAAGACTGAATTTGAATATACCTGAATGGAAAGTAAAATTGCGTATCTGGGAATTGACCTAACTAAACCCCTTTCCGCTTTGGTCCAATCGAACCTAACTACCCTTTTTAACTCACTTCACCAAGACTTTCTGCGCCTGTCCAAAATAGAACTATCTTGGTTAAGTAGAATAGAAACCTACAAAATGACACTTCTCCCCAAATTTCTATACATAATTAGAGCCATTCCCATGTTTATACCAAAACTCTGGTTTAATAAGCTTCAATCCCAGTTGAGATCCTTCATTTGGAGCAATAAGAGACTGAGGGTCGCAAAAATCTCCCTAGAAAGACACAAAAGAGTTGGAGGTTTGGGGGTACCCAACCTCTATAATTATTATTGGGCGTCCATAACCAAACTTTCTCAATCATGGCTCTTTAATACAAATGACGCTCCCTGGGCATCCATTGAAGGTTCCATTATAAACAACAACCTTAAGGCGGTGATCATTGCTCACCTACTAGACACCTCCATACCTCCTCCAAGACATCCCATAATTAAAGCGATTATCACAGCGTGGAGGAGTTTGATTGTCAAGGCTTCAACTCATTTCCCCCAAACGGCGCTTGAGAAGATTCCTCTGGATACCTTAGAAATTCTGATCCCACGGTTAGATTTGTCATCCTGGAAATCCAGAGGAATACTTTTTATGGATGATTTGATATGTTGAGACTCACTCTTACCCTTCCACTCCCTTCAAGAAAAATATTCCCTCACAAGAGACGACCGCACTAATTGGAGAACCATATCTAACCATCTGGCCAATATAAAACCTAAACTTACCCTTCCACAAATAGCAGTGGACCTCATCAACAACCCAAAGAAGACAACTGTTTGGAAAACTAATAACCTTTATAAAAATTTTAATGAGGAATTAGAACTGCCGAAACTTTCCTTTATCACATCCTGGGAGGAGGAATTGGGAATTCGCATAAACCTAGAAAATCTGACTAAATCTATCAAAATTACTTATGCTAACTGTGCCTGTGCCACTCTTCATGAGTCCTTTTATAAAACCCTGTCAAGGTGGTACTTTTACCCCGGCTAAGCAACACCGCATCAATCCCCTTAACTCCTTCCTATGTTGGAGAACATGTGGCGGTTTAGGAAACCTATCGCATATACTGTGGTCCTGTCCCATCTTGACCAAATATTGGACGGATATCAAAACCTTAATTAAGGATACCACAGGAATCCATATAGCTTGCACACCCCAACTAGTTCTACTCTCTATAGGAGTAGAGAACTTACCCAAACACATAAGATTTTTGGTCTCACACATCTTGTTAACTGCTAAGGTACTGATTACTGCTCGTTGGAATAAACCCGAACCCCCAACTATAAATGATTTGATTAACAGAATAACACACCACAGTACATATGAATATAATTTAGCAATTAGAACCAACAAACTCTCCAAGTTCCTCGAGAACTGGGGTGTATTGATCTCCACCTTTTCCTCCTCCTTACTGAAATAGGCCAACATACATCACATCTTTTCATGCTGCCTACACAGTTAACTGCCTTACATTACAATTTTTGTAAAAATGCCCGGAATGTATACAAGTTTAAACAAGTTGTTTATAATGCCTTTCTATTGGTAAACTTTTTCTTTTTATCATATCTATATCTACGTTATTATTTCACTATATTATGCTTATATGTAAGTCCCTTTTTGTTTGTTGTAATTGTACATTGTATGTTGATTGTTTATGTTGTTCTTATACTATTGTTTTGTCTTTCTTTTTTCCCTTCCCTTCCCCCCACCCATCCCTCTTATATTTATGTATCCCTTACCCCTCCCAACTCCCTTATAAAAAAATTTCAATAAATATATTTGGACAACAGCAGGGATTCCTGCTTACAGAAACAAATGGAGTCTAGATTAGATAATGCAGACCTGCAGTAGCTCTCTCCCTCTATGTCCTCATCAGAACAGAAGCTCCTATGGAAATTGAAACCACTCTGCACTTGGAGCAAAGGGAGGAGGGAGCTGCTGAGAGAAAGTGGATAATTACATGACAGTTAATAACACAGCCGGACTAATCCTATGTGCTTATAATAGAGAGGACTAATGCAGGGTCTGACAATGTTGATAACATGGAAACTACAAAAGGGTAGAATAATGATTTTACATGTTTTTAAAAGCTCTGCCCAGGCACTATTCAAGGGTAATAGTAGTATCATACTGAAAATGACCTGACAGTGTCCCTTTAATTCATAGAGTATACAGAACACCAAGTTTTCTTTTTAGAATTGAGACATGCCCAAATGCAGATTGCCTAAGATGTGGAACAGAAGATGCGTATTTGTTGCACATTTTCTGGAAGTGCAATAGATTGGGCTCTTACTGGAAAAACACTATCTTTAATAAGAAAGGTGTTTGCTGTGCAAATCCAGGCAGACCCCAAAATGTGCATATTGGGATATCTGGGAGAGTCGGCAGATTTTGAATCCCCATTAGCTATAGATCTTTCATGAACATTGTATCAAGAACGCAAACTTATTGGTTAGATGTTCAACCACTAACAATTAGTGACTTAATAAATAAGTTAAACAATATTATTTGGCTGGGAAAAAGGGAAATGCAATAAAGGAATTAGACAATATCTGGGGACCCTGGTTGAATGTTCCAGGCCTACCATCTGGAGTACTCCTGATATGGCAATTTATACCTTCATGAACACTAGTGATATACCATTGCAGGTCTCGACCAACCATTAATCATAGAACAATAATACAATCTGTGCCTCTTATCTCGGAACTTTGATTTTACCTCCCCAGCTCCTCTCCCCCTCCCAAGACTGACTACTATTTTCTGCTTTACATCACCTGTCGTATGTACTGCATCATCCTACCCTATATTTGTATATATGTGTGTGTCTTCAGAATTTGTGCCATTATCAGCCTGATTAAGAGATCTTAGTGTCCTGAAAGCTTGCTATGTTTACCATCTTTTCAGTTAGCCATTAAAAGCTATCAACCACTGAGGACTCTGAGATTCCAATATTTTTCTACCTACGGTACAAACATTTTTCTACCTTAACAATAATATATAATGATACCATGTGACAGTGAAAATCTCTTTGTTCCACTGATCTCTCTTTTTAAAAATGTTATGGTGTAATTTTGTTAATAAAGTTATCTGATTTAAAAAAAATATATCACCATCGGCAGATAGGATAGACCAATAGAGACCCAAGTGCTGCATGGAACTTTGTAACATTGGGAAACGAAAACAATTATGTTTTGCTGCTAAAATTTTAACTTAGCTACAAATTTTTATTCTCACAAACGTTAATAGGAGAAAGAGAATCACACACTTTGCTATGCTATTTCCATAAAATGTGGCAATTCCATATATGTGGTCTAAGGCTGGTTTCACACTGCAGTTTTTCCCCTGATCAGGTTCCATCCGGTTTGTGCGCCAAAGCCAGGAGTGTCTCCAAAACCCAGAACAGGTGTCAATCTTTCAATTATAGTTTTTCTCTGCAAGTTCCTTTCCTGGCTTTGGCACACAAACCTGATGGAACCTGATTAGGGAAAAAACTGCAGTGTGAAACCAGCCTTAGGCTGGCTTCACACCACGGCGCAGTCCGGTTTGGGGCTGTCAGGCATGAACCTGACAGCCCCTGACCGGATCAGCACACAGAATCGGAGGGCCAAATATGCCCTCTGGTCCTGTGTGCAGCTGGACGCAGCTGCAGCTGCTAATGATTCTGGACCGCGGCTCACAGGGAGCTAGCCGCGGTCCTGAAATCACAGCGGCGTGCAACCGCCGGTGTCCGGTTCCCGGATCGTCCCGGACCGGGGCAATCCGGCCCCATAGGCTCCCATGTTAGGGAGCGCCGGATTGCCCTGGATCCGGGAGAATCTGGGATACGGGTTTTTGGGGAGATTTTTCTCCCCGGACACAAGCGTTGCAAGCAACGTTTTTGTGCCCGGTGAGAGTAATCTGAATTCTCCCGGATTCATCCGGAGAGTTGGAAACCGGATTGGAGAGAGCTGCCATCTGGCTCCATCCAGCCCCATAGGCTACTATGGGGCCAAAAACCAGTCCGGGGCTGTCTGGTTTACACCGGACAGCCCCGGACCGGACAGCACCGTGGTGTGAAGCCAGCCTTACACAGAAGAGGTGTTGGCAGGGAGAAAACTGGGCTATTGTACTGGACTCCCATCCCCAAAGACGGCCCCTGCTAGTCTATACATAGCTGATGAGGTGTAACAATTGAAACCGGATCTAAATTGCCAGGCTTTGGATGAGAAATGTTGAAGCAGAAGATAAATGTTCAGGTTTGGCTTCTAAGTTTAAAGGCCCAGTTACACACACAGACAATTGTGCAGAGATTGTTCGCAGATCTCTTGTTGCAGTGAAATCATGGACACATTGTTACATTTGTACACAGCCACAAAACGGAACAATGTGTCCATGATTTCACTGCAACCAGAAATCTGCGAACAATTTCTGCACAATTATCTGTGTGTGTAACTGGGCCTTAAGAAGAATCTGTGTGGAGAAAATAACCTCTAGCAGAGGAAGAGACTTCTACCTTCGGAGAAAGGTGACAATGAAAGTGGGAAGAATGATTTAGAAGGTACAGTGCTGTGCAAATTAATTGGGACAAAGCAAGTCTTTACTTGTTTTTCTTGCATTAGTTTTACTATTTCTGAGAAGTGTTTTATCAGTTCTTGGTGTCGTTTTCCTTTTTCTGGTTAATCTTATTTTATTGAAATTTTTAAAAACAGAACAACAGAACAAGATCAATTGCATATTCCATTGATACATAAGAGTGAAACAAAACAAATTGCATTAGTATCATCCTCATTAATATATGTAGTTGAAGACTGACACCATCTTCACCTATAGCCATGGATACTGCACTTTAAGTAACAGTTTAAAATAAACTTATATATAGACAAATAACTCTTCTTTAAGGGAGGAGATATTTTAGTCCTACTGACATAGGAAACTCTATCCGTAGTCTACATCTCCTCTCTATTTTCCCTGTTTTACCAGGTATTTAGAGAATTACCCTTTTAGTCTCTAGTTAGGAATTCATCCTATTTGACTAACATCTTGGGCCCCTTCAATGGATGCCTTGACCTACGAACTTGTTGAGACTATATACTATCAGTACTGTTTACAAATCCTCTAAATTTGGAGGATGGGGGTATAATTGAAAAATATATTATCTAGTATAGAGGAGGTATATCAGAAAGAGAAATATAAAAAGGAGAGGGGGAAGGGGGAAAGAGGGGGAAAGGCAGAATCTGGAACCAAGACAATCAAGAGTAAGTGTGATCATATAAGATGTATTAGACATGGGAAAGGAGGGGAGGTATATGTCACTCTGGCTCCCCGTCTACTGTTGCGCTCGTCAAGATATTTTTAAAGTCGGTAGAATCCTGGAACATGATCCAATCAATCCAGGTCCTCGAGAATTGGTCACTAGATCCCGATGCCTCTGCTGTAAGCTCTTCCCTTCTGAAAATAACCATCAATTCCCTGTACCAGTCAAGCAAAGTTGGAACCTTGGTTGATTTCCAGTACCTAGGGATCACCGCACGGGCTGCCGATACACAGAAACGAAGAATATCCTTCTTCTGAAGCCCAATATGGCCCGGAAAGATAGAAAGCAGTGTTGACTCAGGGCAACAATCTACCGGTTTACCTGTTATCCGGGTGTACGTGTTAAATATCTCAGACCAAAACAGCTGGATCCTCCTGCACCCCCACCAAATGTGTAACATTGTTCCTGTCTCTTCTTCACATCGCCAACATGTGTCGGAAGTTCCCGGGAACATGTTCCGAAGAGACGCCGGGCAGAGGTACCATCTAGTGAGCAGTTTGTAGCTTCTTTCCTGTGCAGAACATGCATTGGTTAGTTTATGTGTAAATATAAAGCATTTCTGCCAGTCGCTCTCTGAGATGGTTTTCTCTAGTTCCCTCTCCCATGTGCGTTGGAAATATAGAGTACCCCGATCTCTTAAGGACCTCAATGTCTTATAAAGGGTTGATATTTTGCGTCTCGGTGGAGCCTCTAATTGGAATAGTTTTTCCATTTCCCTGAGAGTCAATCTCACCCTACACGAGTGGTCTGCTGAGTATAGGAATGCTCTGTATTGGAAATATTCAAACCACTTTAGTTGCCTCATGAGGTCCTTAGATTGCAGTGCTGCCAATGAGGGTTGTTCACCATCAGACAAAGTCTGACCCAATCAGATATCACTCACACTCTTCCAACATAGGAATCTCTGTCGTCTAAATCCTGGAGAAAAGGATGGACTGGAAAAAAGAGGAGTCAAAGGACTAAGACCATCCTCTGTGTGTAGGGTTCTCATCACAGAGTGCCAAATTTTTAGAGTTGTCCTGGTCATATCTGTCAAGTGTCCTATGTCCACAAGATCCTTAGGAGGGATCCAAAGCAAATGTTTCAGTGGAATCCCCAGACCGTCTTGCTCCACCTCAACCCATATCTTGGAGGACGCACCATATTGCCAATCCAGGGCTCTAACGAGTGAGGAGGCCTTAAAGTACGTCTGTATGTCGGGTAATCCAATTCCACCTCTAGACTTAGGTAAGGAGAGAATATCCATCCTTAAACGAGATCTCTTTCCCCCCCAGACAAATCTGAGGATCAGAGATTTTTATTTGTAATAAAAAAAACTATTAAACCTAACAGGAACCGTTTGAAAAGTAAATAGGAGTCGGGGCAGGATGTCCATTTTGACCACGTTGACTCTCCCGAGCCAAGATAGTCTTAGCTGTCTGTAGGAGTTAATTGCCAATTCCATATTAGTCAAAAGGGTCTGATAATTCAATTTAAATAACTGTTCAAGATCTTTCGGTATAAGGATTCCCAAGTACCGAATGGATTCTGTCCTCCACTTAAACGGAAATTGGGCGGATAGATGAGAGACTGAGTCTTCGGGTAGAGTGATATTAAGTGCCTCGGTTTTGGTACAATTCACTTTAAAATTGCTCAATTGTCCGAACCTTTCGAACTCCTTCAGAATAGAGGGGATGGAGATCATGGGTTGTGAAACATATAATAGGAGGTCATCTGCAAATAAGGCCAATTTGTGATTGCTCTGCCCCTGTACAATCCCATGGACACTGGTATTGATCCTAAGTGCCGTGGCCAAGTGTTCCATTACTACAATATATAGCAGGGGTGACAATGGGCACCCCTGCCTGGTGCCATTAGCTATTTTAAAAGAAGAAGACAGAGTTCCTCCCATCTTCATTTTAGCAGATGGGGAGGAGTACAATGATAGGATTCCGTGCAAGAATCTTGGGCCCAGGTCAAGTTGTGTCAGCGCCTCTTTCATAAACCCCCAGTGGACTCTATCAAAGGCCTTCTCAGCATCTACAGAAATTAGGCCTAGCCTCTGACAAAGCCCACCTGGTCTGTATTAATTACAGAAGGAAGGGATGGAGCCAAACGGTCTGCTAATAGTTTTGAAAAGAGTTTTAAATCCACGTTTAATAACGAAATCGGCCTGTAGTACGAAGCCAAAGATGGATCTTTCCCTGGTTTGGGAATGACGCTGATATGAGCCTCTAAAGACTGGGGCACAAAATCCGATCCCTAAAGTATATCATTAAAGGCCGTCAACATTACCGGGGCTATTTGTGGCCTGAACATTTTATAAAAGTTGGGTACAAACCCATCTGGTCCCGGACATTTCCCGAGGGAGTAGATTGGATAGCCCGGATCAACTCCTCTTCAGAGAAATCTTCCTCCAACCTCGCAGTTGTCTCTGCGGCCAAAGATGGAATTGCCGTCTGATTAATATATGTTTTAATTTTATCCGACAACACAGGGGGTGAAAGGTCAGATAAGTGCCCCTTAATATTGTAGAGTGCACAATAATATTTTCTGAATTCTTCCAAAATTTCATTGTTCGTATGTATGTTCGTCTACCTTTATTATTTGATATATATGGAACATATGGTGGATTCAGTCGAGGGTGGAGCAATCTGGCCAGGGGACGTCCGCATTTGTCTGAGTTGGAGTAGAAATAATTTATCGACTTCTCCGTGTAGTTGCGATATTTTTGGTCTAGTAAGTTTTTAAGTTCGGTCTTTTTCAATGTCAAGTCAGTTAAAGTCAATCTAGATAGGTTTTGCTTGTGAGCAATTTCTAAAGAATGAATTTGAGAGAGGAGGTTCTCTATCTTTTCTGTTTTATTTTTCTTCAGGCGGGCACCATGCTTTATGTACACCCCCCTCAGGACGCATTTCAAAGTTTCCCACTTAGTGGGAGGAGGTGTGGGGTCTGTAGCATGATCCCGATTGAAGAATTGGATAGTTTCTCTCACTTCTGTCATACATAACTCATCTTTTAGTAAGTGTTCGTTTAACCTCCAGGTCCACGGTCGTCTACTTGTGTCAGGCAAAGTAAGGGATAAGAAGACAGGTGCATGGTCAGAGAGGAGAATGTCTCTTATGGTTGCCTTAGGACTCCAGGATAATAAGCTGTGACTTGTAAAAAATAAATCAATTCTGCTATAGGAATTGTGTATTGGGGAGAAATATGTAAAGTCTCAACCCTGGGGATTTAAGATCCTCCAAATATCAATGAGTCTCAGAGTGTGAAGGAATCCTTTCAGGGAGGCTAGTTTTTTGTTAGGGATAGATCTCTTACCCGAAGATGAATCAGCTGCCGGGTCCAGGGTGAAATTGAGGTCTCCTCCGATGATGACTGACCCCTCTGCGAATTCCGTCAGGCGCATTAGGTACAGTCTACACGTTTTGGTTTGAAATCTATTGGGTAAATACCAATTGGCAACAGTTAACAAGGATCCAGCAATTCTCATCTTAAGAAACACATATCGACCCTGAGGATCAACACTAGTCTCCATAATCTCATGAGACAGTGATCTGTGTATCGCGATAGAGACCCCCTTCGTCCTTGCCTCCGGGTTGGTGCTGTGATGCCAGACTGAAAAGTATCTATTCTGGAGACTCGGGACATGGCCAGATTTAAAATGAGTCTCCTGAAGCATCAGAATCTGGCATTTCTGTTTGTGGGCATAGTACAGGATCTGTGACCTCTTCTGGGGGGTGTTAAATCCCCGTACATTAAACGAGCAAATTTTTATAGATGACATGGTAGACGGGCAGCTCAGAGATGGGGGAGGTAGAGGGGAAGTGAATGGAGGGATGGGAAAAGGAAAAAAAGGGGGGAGGGGAGGGGCCAAGAAAGTCTGGGGGTAAAGAAAGTAAGCTGGAGTAAAGGAAAGTAGAAGTAAAAACTGAAAAGAGTCTCAGAACTAACTGAGATAGCAATATAGGGTGGTCTATCTGACCCGTCAATCCTGGAATCAGGAGACAATCCCGATGGGGCGTAACCTGTCTATCCCGGGTTTGTCCCCCCTACCTAGGGCTCTAAAATCTAAAATTTTTTTTTTGTTATTTCTTCATATTTATAGAGTGTTGTAAAGGATAAACCCTGTGTCAGTAGTAACTGAAACATATAAATAGTACAAGGGACCCTCTAAACTTGGAATTCAAGAACTAAAACAAAAACAACGTAAGCATCTGAGTCAGTGCAGAGTACAATAACATCTTCACATCATTTAACGTCATTTACAACATTATATAGAATCTTTCTATATATTGGCCTATATGTGTTGGGTGGGTTAAATCTATTGTTTTATAGAATATTCCTTGTATAGAAAGTTCTGTAATTAAACAGAGAAGCAATGTAGATCTACATAAAAAAACGAGAGATCTTCAACCCTCTTCTAACAATTCCCTTCTTCGTGTGCCGCCCAGCTTAGGGGACCGGGATACCCGGCGCAGGGTCCCTTTCCTTGGGGAAGTCACTGGTGGCTGGACCCAGGCCGTGGCCCCAGGCTGGCACACTCCTAAAAGGGGGTATTTACAGGGGATTTAGAAGTTTATATAGTTTATAAAGTTTGTAGATGTTATTGTCGTGACGCCACCCAGAATAATGTGGCTATATATGGCCACCGCTGCCTTGTACTGGCCAGGGGATGATGGTGAGAGGCAGCTGAGATGGTATAGCCCTTTTCCGGGTAGGGCTGTAGGGTCCCCTGGACAGGTGATGTTAAAGTTAATGATGGATGAAGATGGAAGTATGGTGAGGAGATGTTAAGGGCACAGACACTTACTTGATTCACAGCAAATCCTCTCAGTGGTGATGGTCCCAATCCTGGATAGATGGTAACTGTTAAATCAGAGGCTGAGGCACAGATGAGGTTTAACTGGTTTACTTTCAACCAAACTATAATACAACAAGTCCCGTCTCCGGAGTCTGCAATAGGGGTTCAGTTGCTCAGGCCCCACCGGGTCCTTTACCTCCTGCTTGCGCTGTCTATGTGGCCCTGCTGCCGTGTGTGAACTCGCTGCTGGCCCAAATCTGTCCTCTCTGGGTCCCACTCAACAGGCAACTTGAGTCCTTTGTCTCTCTCTGCTTACCCCCTCCGGGAGTACTGCTGAACTCTTAGTATGTTGCTGTGTCTGGCCCTGTGAAGCTTGTTGTTACCTCACGTTTTTCCGGTTGCTGTATTGTATATAACTAATGCAGCCACGGATCCGGTATCCGTATCTGCGCTTTTTATCTAGGGTAGATAATGATGCTACCCGATTCTGAAAGTGTTCCTCTTATCAGTTTTCTCCTCCTCAGACCGATGGCTTGGCCCTGGAAATTGTCAGCCAGTCCTCAGGAACTCAATGCAGCTCCTGTCACTCTGAGCTCATGGCTCCAACTGTCTGAAAATTTACCTCAAACCAGTGTTTTATCTCTAGGGAAGTCTCTGGTGTCTCTGGAGCTCCCCCTACTGGCCAAAGGTGGTAGTGCAGTGGCTTGGCTTTCTAAGTGAGTGCAACTATTATGATCTTATACTGTGGCTAATACCCGCAGGGGCGCCACATTCCCCCTTAGTTAAGAACAGTACTCCGGGACTGTGGGACAATAAACATAAGATATAACAGATAATATTTACAGAGTCTTAAAAAAAATAAAAAGTTACAAAAACCACTCAAGTTTAAAAAATAGAGTCTTGTAAAAAGTCAATTCAAATAGCGTCCATTAATACAGCTCTGTCCTTGAGGGCTATTTATTTGTTAGGAAAGGCACTGCAATTAGCGTCCATTTTTCCAACAAAGTTTATGAATAATTTAAGAATGTTCAAAAAACAGTCTTTCCGGAGCTTTAATTTACCGCCTCCGGGCTGATAAATGAAGAAAAGAGTTCAAGAATATGCAAGTAGTTCATACAGAATAGTCTCTGTAGGTACTGAGCTTTTTAACGTTACATCTAATAACTACTAATTAACAACTAAACAAGTTCCTTTCAGATATTTCTGGTTGAAATATCTATTTACATTTGGTAGTCTGCATATCTTGCTGGTAATTGACCCTGAGTACTACGCTGTGATCTGCGTAACGCTTGTGTACTGGGTGTACTCAATGTGATGGTGTGAGTGGACGTATACCTAGTAAGTACTTCTGGTTCTGCTAGGGATAATTCCACATTTGTGGGGTTGGCAATTCCACCGTGTCCAGGACTATTATTACTAGGAATTTGTTCTTCCTGTCTTGGAACGTCTTGTGGTACAGGGTCTGCTTCTAATTCTATTGGTCTTTTATCAATGTCTGAATCTGCCCAGTACCTCTTATAAAGGATATGTGGTATAGATGAAATCTGGGAACCAGTGTCCAACAAGGCATTGAGGGGAATACCGTCCAGCACGATGGGGATAATAGGACGTCCTCCGACGTACTTGTCGTGCCAGGATGTTGGGCCTTGAAAGTTCACTCCTGCGAAGCGGCCCGCATTCCCAGGGGATCCTTGTTTAAATCACAATTGCGGGCGATGTGGCCTGGCTTCCGGCAACGGCGGCAAATAGGCTGTCCATCCGGCTGGTAACGGTCGTTGGGTCGTCCTCTCCACGCTGGGTATCTCTGGGGTCTCATCCAGGGAATATCCTCTCTGCGGTTCGCCAACTCCATCTTGGGTGTAGTCTGTGATTCTCTCATTTCCTGCATGGTTTTAGCCATTGAGGTGACAATGTCTGTTAGAGAGTCAAGCTTTTGCTGGAAAGCATCATTAGCACTGGCCTCCAGGGGCTTAACTGATGTCACTAGCACTCTCTGTTGTTGAGGGGTTTCTGTAATGGATTGCTCAGGATCCTGATCCCAAAGTGCCTCTGCCTGCTGGAGACGAATAGCGCTCTCCTTTAACTGGGCAAATGTCACTTCAGGGTCCTTGAAAGTCAGCATACTCGCATGCCCTCGATGAGAAGGGGTTAATAGTCCCTCAATGAATTGATCTTTTAGCAATTTATCAGCGCCAGTGTTAAACATTGGTTCAGCCAGTGTAAGCGCTTTAAGGGCCTCCTGTAAATTCAGGGCAAAGTCTCTCACACTCTCATTGGCCTTTTGTTTGCAATTGAAGAATTTGGTCTTTGCTTTCCTACCAGCAGTAATTTCAAATACTGCCTTTAATCCAGCTAGAATATGCTCAGCAGTGTCTTTTAGATCAGCGGACCATGCTGTGACTTCTCGCTTGGCATTACCACTTAACTGTGCCATCAGCAAACCGACACGCTGAGCTTCTGCCATTGGAAACATGTTTAAATAGGCCAGCAGTTTTTCTTTAAAATCATCAAAAGTATTAGGCTTACCTTCATACACTGGAAGCCATGAAGCACCTGGGGTATATGGCATCAACATCGGCATAATGGGCGCTGCACCTTGCGCCGCTGTGCTGCCGAGCGCTCTGTTCTGTGATTCAGCTGCATTTGTGTCGCCGAGTGTTTCGGCGTCTCCGTGCTGCGACATGTTGCGCCCCCTTAGTTAATCCGGACCCTTCCGGTCCTCTGCTTCTGTCGGTATGGCGTATAATCGTTCCGCTGTGCAGCAGGATTGGTTTTCCCCTTTTGCCGACGTCAGAGCTCTCAGCTTGGTGCCGCCCACAAAGACACGCCCCCTGCTGCTTCTGCTCGCCGTGAGCTCAGTAATGGCGGAATCTGAAATTTTTCAGTCAGATCAGAGCTCAGGGCTATGACACAGTTCAAATAGCAGTCTCGTGCTGTGGCAGTTATGAGGTAATTAGTGATGATGCAATTTTACCTCAGAGGCTGGCGGCCATTTTGTTTCAATGTTAGTCAATGGGGAAAAGTCTATTTCAATGGTTTCCAATGGGAAAATCACTTTTTGATAAAAAAGTCAATTTTTCTCGGATTTTCTCACAATTTTCGGCATTAATCACGGCACACAGTACCCGATTTAACCAGGCACGGTAAATCCTGTTCGTGACGCCAAAGAGAGATGTGCCGCCCAGCTTAGGGGACCGGGATACCCGGCGCAGGGTCCCTTTCCTTGGGGGAGTCACTGGTGGCTGGACCCAGGCCGTGGCCCCAGGCTGGCACACTCCTAAAAGGGGGTATTTACAGGGGATTTAGAAGTTTATATAGTTTATAAAGTTTGTAGATGTTATTGTCGTGACGCCACCCAGAATAATGTGGCTATATATGGCCACCGCTGCCTTGTACTGGCCAGGGGATGATGGTGAGAGGCAGCTGAGATGGTATAGCCCTTTTCCGGGTAGGGCTGTAGGGTCCCCTGGACAGGTGATGTTAAAGTTAATGATGGATGAAGATGGAAGTATGGTGAGGAGATGTTAAGGGCACAGACACTTACTTGATTCACAGCAAATCCTCTCAGTGGTGATGGTCCCAATCCTGGATAGATGGTAACTGTTAAATCAGAGGCTGAGGCACAGATGAGGTTTAACTGGTTTACTTTCAACCAAACTATAATACAACAAGTCCCGTCTCCGGAGTCTGCAATAGGGGTTCAGTTGCTCAGGCCCCACCGGGTCCTTTACCTCCTGCTTGCGCTGTCTATGTGGCCCTGCTGCCGTGTGTGAACTCGCTGCTGGCCCAAATCTGTCCTCTCTGGGTCCCACTCAACAGGCAACTTGAGTCCTTTGTCTCTCTCTGCTTACCCCCTCCGGGAGTACTGCTGAACTCTTAGTATGTTGCTGTGTCTGGCCCTGTGAAGCTTGTTGTTACCTCACGTTTTTCCGGTTGCTGTATTGTATATAACTAATGCAGCCACGGATCCGGTATCCGTATCTGCGCTTTTTATCTAGGGTAGATAATGATGCTACCCGATTCTGAAAGTGTTCCTCTTATCAGTTTTCTCCTCCTCAGACCGATGGCTTGGCCCTGGAAATTGTCAGCCAGTCCTCAGGAACTCAATGCAGCTCCTGTCACTCTGAGCTCATGGCTCCAACTGTCTGAAAATTTACCTCAAACCAGTGTTTTATCTCTAGGGAAGTCTCTGGTGTCTCTGGAGCTCCCCCTACTGGCCAAAGGTGGTAGTGCAGTGGCTTGGCTTTCTAAGTGAGTGCAACTATTATGATCTTATACTGTGGCTAATACCCGCAGGGGCGCCACATTCGTCTTCTGTTCCTTCGTCTCCGGGAGGCCCCCTTCCCCTCCTCTTTTCCCCCCGATCGGCTCCGGAACATGGGAGGCCTGACCCAAACAATCAGTGTAACCCGGCCAGTCCTCCATGTCTATAAAGATCGGAT